>CAUJRU010000015.1:5750771-5810023 GCA_963277665.1 Viscum album | reverse complement strand
AAAAAGTTTATAATGTAATTAAATAATTAATATAATTTTTTTTATAGAAATTTAAATAATGTACATGTTGAGTTGGACTCAAGGTAAGCGACACTTTACTTTTAAAACATCATTTGAAATGTTTTCAAGATTTAAATTCTAAATATTTTTATTCAATTTACATATTCTTCAAATTATTTTATGAACATATTTATATGATAATAAATTAATTATAAAAGAGATTTTATTTCAATTTTTACTTTATTCCATAGGTTTTTAAAAGGAATATTTTAACATAATTTCTATGAAATGTTTTCACAAAAAAAACAAATGTTCTATTTTAATGAACGTGACATCAATTGGTTTCCTTGACACCATAAAAATTATTTTGTGTGTAGATTACATTACAAAAATTATTTATTTATACAAATAAAAACAGTATTTCATTTTATTATTAGTATTTTTAAAAAGGGTTTTAAAAGAAATTGAAACTTTGATATCTGGAAATGTTTTTCTTATGGGTGTAATGAATATTTTTATGCAATATTTCATGTGTTATGTTTAGATTGTGGTTATTGGTAGTTGTTTATAATGTGTAATGGTTCTATTATAAACAATATATGTATGTTTGTATGATAAAAAATGTATGGGTGGATCTTATATAAAACAAGAAGGAGTGATTTCATTATAAACCAAGAACGTTTTATCCCGTTATAGATATCAAATATATTGGGAATTTGTAAGAGTTATTGTAATATTTATATGAAAATGATGTCCCAGGTTACCTATAAGAATTTATTATTATTTATAATTAGTTTATAGGTTTTTTTTATTTCATAAGGTAAGATAATAATCTTTTTTAAGGAAACATTATGCCCTTTTGGGTAGAAAGGTTTTTTTAAGGAAATGTTTTCTAGGATTCTAATGTTTTCCAAAGAAACCCACATTCTTATGTTTTTTACATTATGAATTCATATAATTTGTTTTATGAAAATATTTTGTTAGTAAATTATATTTCATGTGTATGTAATGGATTATTGGAGCTCAGAATTTTTTATATGAAAGGAATACTCTATTTTATGATTACATGGTTTGGAAAAGGACTAATGGGTTTCTTCCTTCTTTAATATATCCTATACTAAATTTTTTGTTCTCATACTACATTTTTAAATTTTTCTCACATGGTTTAAGGATGAGTAGAAATAATGATGAAGAATTAGTATGGAAAAAATAAAACCTCGGTATAGTGGGAATAATTATCTCTAAAATATATAGGTATTATTATGTTAGAGTTTTCCATAATTCACTAAAACTCTAAACATAAATGTTACTTGGTTATTTAAGTTATCCCAATTTTCATTTTGATGTTTCATGTTTTTAATGTTTGAAATTGGATCACATTTCTTAGTATTAAATCAATAAATTTAAATTTAATGTTTTTTTCACCGGATCTGAGAGTGCAGGTTTAAGGATATTATATTAGGGTTAGGGATTATATTTAATATTAATTTAGGTTTTTATTTTGGGTTTAGTTTTAATGTTAAGGGTTAAGTTTTAATGTCTATAAGATTAGGTGTTTATGATTTAATATGTAGATTAGGGATTAGGTGGTCTGGGTTAGAAGATCAGGTTTAGAATTTAAGATATAGTTTGGGTTATATAGGTTTAGAATTTGAGATGTATTTTGAGTTATAGGTTTTGAATTTATTATGATGTTTAGGTACTAGTTTATAATTTCAGATGTATTTTAGGCTATTGGTTTATTTTTAAAGTTAGTGGTTAGGTTTTAAGATATTAGAGATTTTTATTAGGTTTAGGGTTAAGCTTAGGGGTTATGTGTTAAGGTCTAGAGGGATTTGGTATTTATGATTTAAGATATAGTATTGGGATTACGTTCAAGGATTAGGTTGGGGATTATATTTAGGGATTATATTTAGGTAGTAGATTAAGGACTAATTTAGGATTAGGTTATGAATTTAGTTTCCTATTTAGGGGCTGGTTATTAAGGTCTAGGGGATTAGGTGTTTATGATTTTATTTTTAGTTTTATGGTTAAGCTTAGATTTGGGTAGTAGGTTTAGGTTTAGAATTTAATATGTAGTTTGGGTTATATAGTTTTATAATTTAAAATGTAATTTGAGTTATGTGTTTGGAATTTATGATATTGTTTGGGATATAGGTTTAGAATTTATGATGTGGTTTGGGATATAGGTTAGGTGTTATGGTCTTGGGGGTTTGGTGTTTTTTTATTTGAGATGCAGGATTGGGATTATGATTAGGGAGTAGGTTGTTGAAATATAAATTAAGGTTTGGGTTAGTAGATTAGTTTTAAGGATAGGGGTTAAATGTTAATGTATAGGGGATTTGGTGTTTTGGATTTACTTTTTTTAGGTTAGGGATTAGGTTTACGGGGGTCGGTTGAGGATTAAATTTATTTATAGGTTATAAATTTAGTTTTAATGTTTGGGTATAGCTGTTAAGGTATATAGAGTTGGTTAAGGATTTAAATTAGGGTTCAGTTATTGGTTTAGTTTAAGGTTGTGAGTTAGGTTTTAAGGGGTATAATATTAGGTGTTTATGATTTATGTTTTAGGTTTGGGATTAAAATTTAGCTTTTTTAATGTTTAGGGGTATGATGTTATGGTTTTGGGGGATTTGGTTTTTTTGTTTTATGATATTTCATTGAGATTAGGATTAAGTAGCTTGTGGAGGATTAAATTTTGGGAGTAGATTAAGGATTACTTTAGGTTTGGGTTTTGATTTTAGTTTTATGGTTAGTGGAAAGGTGTGAAGGTCTAGGGGCTTATGTGTAAAGGATTTTGGTCATAGGTTTGGGATTATGAGGTTTGGGATATAGGTTTTGGTTTAGTATTTACGATTTAGTCTGGGTTATATAAATTTAGAATTTAAGAAGTTGTTTTAGTTATAGGTTAATAACATAAATTTTAGTTTGGGTTATAGGTTTATAATTGAAGAAGTCGTTTGTGTTATTGGTTTATTTTTAAGGTTATTGGTTTATTGATAAGGTCATGGGGATTTGGGTTAGGTTTTTTTTATGTTTAGGGAGTTAGGCGTTAAGGTCTAGGGGGATTTAGTGTTTAGGATTTAAGATATAAAATTGGGATTAAATTGAGGGATTAGGATAAATATTATATTTAGGTATTAACTCTATGGAGTATATTAATGATTAATTTAGGTTTAGTTTATCAGTTTAGTTTCAAGGTTAGGGTTTGGGTGTTAAGGTCTAGGATATTATGTGTTTATAATTTCAGTTATAGGTTAGGTATTAGGTTTATGATTGGGTAATAGGTTTAGTTTTAGAATTTAAGATATATTTTTGGTTATAGAGGATTATTATTAAATATCTTGTTTGAGTAATAGGTTAAAATTTAAAATGTAGTTCTGGTTATTGTTATATAATTTAATATGTTGTGTGTATTATATGATAATTTTTAAGGTCTAGGGGAATTGGTGTTTTAGGTTTTAAGATATAGGAATGGGATTATTCTTAGGTTGTAGGTTGATGTTTAGATTTAGTTTTGGGTTATTGGTTTAGTTTCAAGGATTGGGGTATGGTGGTAAGGTATAGGGGATTTGGTGTTTAGTATTTAATTCATAGGTTTGGTATTAGATTTAAGAGTTAGTTTTAGGATTAAATTGAGTTCTAGGTCATAGGTTTAGTTTATGTTTAGGGGTCAAGTGTTAAAGTCTAGGGGCTTTGGTGTTTAGGATTTAAATACAAGTGTTATGGTTAGGGGATTAAGTGGATGGGTATATTTAGGATTGGGTTATTGGTTTATTTTAAGGTTACTGATTAGGTGTTATGGTCTATGGGATTTTAGTTATTGTATTTTGGTTGTAGATTACAGATTAAAATTCCAGTGTTAAGGTTGGGGGAGTATGTTATAGGTTCAGAATTTAGGTTTGGTTTTTTGTATTATAAGGTTAGGTATGAGGTGTTAAGGTCAAGAGGATTTAGTGGTTATGATTTTTTTTAAGTCATGAATTAGGTTTATGGTTGAGCTATAGAATTTAATATGTATTTTAGGTTATATGTTTTTTGAATTTAAGAATTTTTTTGAGTTATAGGTTTAGTTTTAGGGTTACGGGTTGGGTGCTATGTTTTAGGGGCTTTGGTATCTCAAATTTTAGATGTAGGTTAAATATTAGTTATAGGGAGTAGTTTGAGTTTTATATTTAGGTTTAGTTTATAAATTTAGTTTTATGGTTATCAATTAGGTGGTATGTTTTAGGGGATTTGGGGTTTAAGATTTAGGTTATAGGTCAAGGAATAGATTTCAGGAGTAGGTTAAGGAATAAATTTTGGTTTGGTTTATTGGTTTAGTTTAAGGTTAGGGGTTATGTGTAAATTTATAGTGGATTTGGAGTTTTTGATTTAGGTTATATGTTAGTTAGTCCTATTTTCTATTCCTAAAAGGAATCTAGATCATTTTAAGCACCTCCCTCTAAACTGCATCTTAAATTTAAAACCAAATCCTATAACTGGATGAGGCTGAATGGCCCGAAGGCCGAATTATAATGTTGCTGCCCAGGGTCGAACCGGGGACCTCTAGTGTGTAAACCAAATCCTATAACCAAATACTAAAATGGATCCCTAACCTATAACCCATATCATAAACAAAACAACCCATAGATCTTAATACCCAACTGATATCTTTAAATCTAAACTTGTAACCCAAAATTCATCTTAAATTTAAAAAATATACCTAAATCTACATATTTAACTCTAAACCAAAACCTATAATCCAAAAACTAAACACTTAATTCCATATCCTTATAACTAAACACTTAAGCCCGATAATTTAATCCTTAACCTATACACTAAACCTGATCCCTAACTTATAACCTATATCATAAACACCAAATCCCGTAGACCATAACATATAACCCCTAACTATTACACTAAACCAATAATAAAAATTATATATTAAATTCTAAATCGATAACTAAAACTACATAATAAATTTTAAAGAAAAACTGTATCCCAAAAAACCTCTAAGGCAATATACCTTAAAACTAAACACAAAACACCCTAAATTTAGTCCTTGAACTATAGTCTAAACATGATCCCTAACCTACAACCTAAATTTTAAACAAAAAATCCCACATACCATAACACCAAACCCTGACCTTAAAACTAAACCTATAACCAAAACTACATAATAAATTATATTCCTAAAAATAACCCAAACCTAAACATAATCTGAAATCTATAACATAAATTCTAAGCATCAAGGGGATTTGGTATTTTTGATTTATGATGTAGGTTAGGGGTTAGTTTTAGGTAGCAGTTTAAGGATTAAATTTAAGTTTGGAATAGGTTTTGTTATAAAGTTATGGGTTATGATCAAGGGAATTTATTGTTTATGATTTAGGTTAAGTTTAATGATTAGGTTTATTTTGGGGTCATATTTAGGTTTAGAATTAAATAGTATAGTTTGGGTTATATGATTAGTTATATGGTTATGGTTTAGGGTATACGGCATTTGGTTTTTAGGAGTTAGGTTACAGTTTTGTGATTAGTTTTAGTTTTGGGTAATATTTAGGTTTATAATTTAAGAATTATTTTGAGTTGTAGGATTATTTTTAAGGTTAGGGGTAGGTATTAATGTCTTGGGGATTTTCATTTTAGGATTTAGGATGTTGGTTGAGGATCTGGTTTAGTGTGTAGGTTATGAATTAAATTTAGGGTATAATGTTTTTAGTTTTATAGTAAATGTGATTAAGTGTTTTTTTGGGGTTATATGTCTTTATTTAGAATATAAGATGTAGTTTTAGTCACATGTTTATAATTTAACATATTTATTGGGTTATAGTTTTTTTATTGTTAGGAGTTAGGTGTTAACCTATTGGGGCATTGGGTTTTAGGATTTATGATATAGGTTATGGATCTGGTTTAGTGTTTAAATTAAGGATTTTGTAAGTGTATTTAAAAGAAAAAAATATTCATCAATGTTAAAAAAATGTTGATAAAGGGTCCCTTCATCATCATTAAAAAAGTTGCTGTAAAGGGGGTCCTTTATCAATGTTATTTTGTCGCTACTAAAGGGGGCCATTTATTAGTTCTTTTTTAGATCTGATGAAGGTGATACATTATCATCTCTTTTTTAGATCTAATAAAGTAATCTTTTGTCATTGTTATTCCTAGCGCTGAAAAAATCCACTTTATAACAATGGGTTGCAAAAATTACATCACACTATAGCATAAAATACAAAATTTAATTTAAATTAATTTGACATAAAAAATAGAAGAAAAAATTACTCTATTATAAAAATTTAAAAATTCGTATGAATAATTATATGTTGATGTAAAATTTATTAATATAATTAATTAATTAAAAAAACATTAATGTTTCATTATCTTTGGACCCCGACCGCCTCTCAAAATAGTCTAATCATGCTACCAATTGCTGAACAAACTACCCCAGATTGAGAAAATGAGTGTAACTATATAAAAATAAATTATTTTGTTAGAAATTATATATTGAAATAAATTAAACATAAATATGAAATAATGAAATGATAAAATGTCACTATTAAACTGAAAACATATAATTCAAGTCATACCGGGCACACCATGTGTTAGTTTAATACATGGTTCTTCGTTCACGTAAATAATTATTTTTAGATTATTTTATAAACTTATAAAGAAAATATGATAAAACTTTCTTGGTTTCAAGTATGTGATGTTTCTTTTGAACTAAAATTTACATTTAAAAAAAACATGCACATTGAGTCATACAAACCACACCATTTTCTAAATTGATATTAGGTTGGTTCCCGCACATCAGTAATTATATATGGATAGTTCTCATAAAATTTAAACATAATTTGAGTGTGTTCTCTAGGTTTTTTTTGAGTGGAACACATTTTAAAGTAAAATGTCATTTTTAAATTGTAAGCACACACTTTGGGTCATATCGGTCAGACCGTTTGTCATATTTTTGTATGTTTTATTCCTACACATCAAAAATGCCTTATGCATCATTTTTACTAAAGTATCAAGTAAATCAGAGCATGTTTTATTAGTTTTCAATTAGAGACACACATTTCTAAATAAAATGTATTTTTTAAATTGAAAACATACATTTCAAGTCATATCGGTCACACTATGTATTAAATGGATATTTGACTGATTACTACACATAAAAAAGGACTTATACACCATTTTTATAATTTTTCAAAATCATATGAATGTAACACCCTGACCCCAATTACCCAGAGTCAATGCATTATTACATAACATTTCCATGATTACAAAAGATCAAGTCTCGAAAGACCGATTAGTTTTGTAGTCTTGGAAACACTATATACATTCATAAGTCTTACATTACATCATAAAGTAAAAAATTACAACAACATCTTATCTCCATACTCATATCCCCTTATACTATCCTTGCAGGTCATTCATAAAATACTTCTTCACATCATGGGAAAAATAAAACACAGAAAGGGGTGAGCTCAGATTCTCAGTAAGGATAACAATATAGCGGAAACATTCATAAATATGCATAAACATTTAAGGCAATGTATAACTAAAAAAAGCCTTTTAAACTTTAACTTCAGCATAATATGGAAAAGATAAAATTAAATAATTCTATTTAATTATTCACATGGATATTCTACTAGTCAAATAACCACATGCAATATCAATAACCACTTTCATAATGATGGAATGCATAATGCCAGGCTATCATAACCACATAGTCAAGGCCTCGTGCCAAGACTACAAATAAGATTTTGTCAAGGCCTTCTTCCAAGACAATAGTTTGTCTCATGAGACCTACCGATGCATCTAAGAGCTATAGCGGGCTCCACCCGTCAATTATTAAGTCCAATGCATTCCTCATATGAATAGGTTTAAGTATAACATAAACATTCGTATTAAAACTAGAATATGAAATGTCAATACTTTCTCCATGAACCATGAATGGTATAAAAATAACACATCCATTGTCAGACATATAAAAAAACCTTTAATAAAATATGGAAGTTTTTTATCATAATAAATAAACTTTAAATAAGCTTAAAATCCATCAAAGTATGTTGTCCTAGATGAAATCAAAACTATTTGATAGAAATATCTCTTTTTTTTGAAATCATTTAAAATTAACATAAATATAAAAGAAAACATTTACTTTGAAAATATTCTCATAATCTTGTAAGGGAAGCTTAAACGATTTTATAATGGTGGAAAATATCCGCACCCGCCTTATATGTTAAGAAAACACATTCTTAGCTTAATTCTGTCGAAAAGGTTAAAAAGCACCTTGTTTGGAAAACGACAGAATGATTCCTTTATAAACATATTATAAAAAGTCAAAAAGGGTATAAATGAATTTAACACATAGTTTATAAAATAGTAATAATGATTTGAAATACATTTTTAAGAAACATATATGTGGATGATAAAGAGGTCCCAGTAGATAATTATGTATAAACAACCTCGGATAATGAAGAGATTGTTAAATAAACTCTTACCTTGTACTTTTCCTGGTTGAGGCTAGTTTAACCTCCTATATAATGGTTAAATAGTTGTTATTAAATTATACAATAATCATATACATTAATATGATATCATATATGATCTTTTAACATTGCTTTGTTAATAATATCTTATTATTATCGTCATTTAGGGTGTTAACTTACTTGTTCTCTTTTATATGTTTTATTACATAAGTCGTGTTTGTTATGGATAGGTTGTATATTATTCATATAAAGAATGATATAAATACCTTAAAAATTATTTTTAATCATTAAATGATAATTATACTTGAATGGATATGATGGGGAATGAATCTCATCGCGTTCGTGGAGACAGTAGTCCGTACATACGCATGAGAAAAAATATCATTCTTTTGATATTAAAATAATATATAATTGGATGTTATATCATATATAAAGAATAGTTATCATGTTATATTTATTATTTACATGAATTACACATCATTATTATACGCATCCAAAAAATAATGTATTGAATAACAATTACACCACGATGTGGAGACGGTAGGCCGTACATACGCACGTATGGTGACATGTCATTAAAATGATGGATAGAATAATGAATTTGGTTGTTCCATATTTATTATAACATAAAATAATATAGAATATTATTTAGTTATAATTTTATAATGTAAATAACAAGGAAAGAAGAAGTTGAAGAGGAAAGGAACTTGAAAGAGGGTGGTGAAATCATTACCTCTTCTTTGGGTTCTTCCTTTTGATTTGATCAAAAGGGCTTCATAGGATAGCTTTCTGATCAAACTAAGGCATCTAGGATTAAGTTAGGGAAGTTGGGAGGATATTTGGGCAGAGGTTGGCTGAGAAAAAAGGATTTTAAGGTGTGAAATTGAGAGAAGGTGGAGTGCCCTTTTATAAGAGGGGTGAGGGGCACCTTTGGAAAAGATAGAAATATTATTTTATAATAAATTCATATTTTGTTTCTAATGGCTCCAAAGTGTATTATTTAAAGGTTAAGGTGGGGATGGGTCTAAATCATTTCATCCAATATATTTTTGACAAGTTTGGCTCACTATATTAACCTTATAATTTATATTTAACTCTTAGTTATATAGTTTTATATTTACCATGTCTCTTTGTATTTTTATAGTATATTGTTAATAAACATACTATATACATCCATGAAACCCCAAGTGGTCCATAAATGATACAGATATCATGATATATGTCCTTTTTCATATCCTTAGATTATTAGGAATATAATATCAATTAATAATATAATATTTGTTTTAAAAACTCTTTTATGTCAATTTTGACACTATTGGGTATTTTGTTTTTGATAATTTTATAACAGCATTATTACTTAGAAACAAATTTATATAACTAATAACAATATTTAATATTAACCTATAAAATTAGTGTAATTCATAAAAAGTCTCAAATTACATTAATTTTGATATTTATAATATCAATTATTTTAATATTTCATTAATTAGGTAATTACTGCATCAACATTGTGTCATAAATAAATTAAATTATTTAATGTCTAAAAAATATAAATAAAATACCATTATGTAGGAAATCCGTTTATCTTTCTAATTAATATTTATAATCGAATTTTTCTTATGTATAACCCTATATTAAAAATATATTAGTTATTAAACTTTGATTTTATCTATTTTAACTCTTCTTTGAATTAAATAATAATAAATGTCCTAATCTAATCCAAGTGGACCTAAAAGATAATATTTTATTAATAAGGTTGTGTTTGGTCAAGATAAACTTGTCCAATACAATTAGGACATGTTTTAGGGTAATATTAATATCATTTTTACCCTTAATTACCCTATTTACTTTTAACCGTGGTAAATAAAAGTAAAAGTTACTATTCACAAAAAAAATATTTTTATCTTATTGAACCACATTTTACCCTTTTATATTAATCATGTCTCTCGGATTTTTAAAATTCCACTCACAGAAGCGGTAAAATTATGTTTTATGTGAATTTCTAAATTCTCCTAGGAGGTGGGTAAAAGGCGTTGAAACGTTCAATAAAATTTTTATATATCTAAAATTATTATAAACTAACTACAATGAATTAAATTGAACTTATATAGGTATTATGTATCTATTTTGACCTTAATTAAATTAAAATAAAATAAATAATTATATAAATAAAAATTTGGTTTTAAAATATAACTCTGTGTTTTTTCACTATTCATCAAAAATTGAATGTTTTCCGAAAAATACCAAAAAATCACCCTAAGATAATTTTGATATTCCGAATCCAAAAATGATGTCCATTTTGAAAGGTAAAATTTATAAAATTTCAAAAAGTGGGTATTAATATTCATAACAACTAGTTTGATTGGTTGTGGTGTGTGCTAGAACTCGAAGTTGCATACAACACACACTACTATATTATTCAAAGAGAAGTGTACCGTGGAAGATTGGGGCGTTACATTCTCCCCTCCTTCAAATAATTTTGTCCTCGAAATTTATAAAATACTACCTCATGAAAAGACTCAGGTGATTCTTCATTATAAGTTCTTTGGGTTCCCACGTTGCCTCTTCCATTTTATGGTTTCTCCATAGAACTTTTACCAGACGAGTTGTCTAGTTTTTCAGCACTTGTTCTCTTGTATCAAGAATCCTGACAGGCACTTCGCAATAAGACAGATCGGGTTCCAGTTCTAATTCCTCGTAAGTGAGGACATGCATAGGGTCAGGCATGTAGTTTCTCAACAGTGATATGTGGAACACACTGCGAACTTTGGAGAGACTTGACAGCATTTCCAAATGGTAAGCTACAACCCCAATTTGGTCTAGAATTTCGAAGGGTCCGATGTACGTGGGACTAATTTTACCCTTCTTACCGAAACGTATAACTCCCTTCCATGACGATACCTTCATGAAAACATGATCTCCTACCTGAAATTCCAAATCCTTCCTTTGGTTGTCAGCATATCTCTTCTACCTACTTTGAGATGCTTTGATGTGCTTTTGGATTACCTTCACCTTTTCCTTCATTTCCTCCACTAGTTCTGGGCCTACAAGTTTTCTTTCACCAATGTCATCCCAATAGGTTCGTGTGCGACATCTCTTTCCATATAATGCTTCATATGGTGCCATCTGAATACTTGAATAGAAGCTATTGTTGTTGGAAAATTCTACCAGAGGTAAATATTGATCCCACATACCCTGAAAGTCAAGTGAGCATGATCTCAACATGTCTTCTAAGGTTTCAATAGTCCGTTCTGATTGTCCATCTCTTTGAGGGTGGTATGCAGTGCTCAAACAAAGTTCAATATCCAGGGATTTATGAAGACTTTTCCAAAATCATGATGTAAAATGGGGATCAAGATCCGAAATAATTGACAGGGGTACTCCATGAAGCCTCACAACTTCATTAATATATAGTCTTTCTAGACATTCACGTGGTAAATCTTCCCTTATAGTAAGAAAATGTGCTGACTTGGTAAGATGATCAACAATGACCCATATCGCATCGTTCCTTCTACGAGTCTTTGGTAGTCCCATGAAAAAGTCCATTATGATATTATCCCATTTACACTCAGGTATGGGAAGAGGATGCAATACTCCACCAGGTTGTTTCCTTCCAGCATTCAGTTGTTGACAAACCATAGATCTTGACACAAAATCAGAAATCTCTCTCTTCATGTTGTCCCACCAAAAACGTTCCTTCAAATCACTATACATTTTGGTGATCCCCGGGTGTATAGAGAAATTGGAACTATTAGAATCATCCAACAATTCTCTTTTTAGATCAGGAATATCGGGAACACAAAGTCTCTTATCAAATTTCCAAATTCCATCTTCATACACAAAGTCATTCAATCTCCCATAATTCACAGCTTTAATCTTCTTTTAAAATTATTCATCATAGGTATGGGAACTCTTTATCCTTTCAAGTTAAGATGGTTTGGAAACCATTTGAAAAAGTATCGATGTTTCACCTTCCATAGTGATTCTCATATCCATCTTTACTAGATCCATGTATATAGGATCCTTTTCAACTCTCATATTGTTCAAAACTACATGATCCTTTCTAATCAAAGCATCTTCCACCTTATTTTCCTTCCCTGAGTGGTAGTGTATCGTGCAATCATAATCCTTGATTAGTTCAAACCATCTCTTTTTCCCCATGTTGAGTTCTTTCTGTGAGAAAATATAATTCAAACTCTCGTGATCAGTATAAATCTCACATTTTTTACCATAGAGATAATGTCTCCATATCTTCAAAGCAAAGATTATAGAAGCTAACTTGAGATCATGAGTAGGATAGTTTTTATCTTAAATTTTTAGCTGTCGTGATGCATAGGCAATAACTCTATCATTCTACATAAGGACACAACCAAGTCCTTTCTTCGATGCATCACTATAAATAACGAACCCATCATTCCCCGATGGAAGAGTCAATATAGGGGCATTGACTAATCTTCTCTTCAGTTCTTCATAAATTTTTTCACACACCTTTGTCCAAACAAATTTAACCCCTTTACGTGTGAGCTTCATTAATGGGTTAGCCAATCGGGCAAAATTCTGGACGAAACACCGATAATAACCTACTAAACCAATAAAACTGCGTACCTCAGTTATACTCATCGGGGCTGACCATTATTGGATTGTCTTGGTCTTAGAAGGATCAAAAGAGATTCCATCCTTAGAGACAATATGTCCATGAAAAGAAATCTCCTGAAGCCAGAATTCAAACTTGCTAAAATTCCCATATAATTCATGTCTTATCAGAGTCTTTAGGATAATGCGCAAGTGATTTTCATGGTCTTCATAGATTTTGGATTATATCAAGATATCATCAATAAATACCACCACAAAATCATTGAGATATTCCATGAAAACTCAATTACATAGATCCATGAATACAGAGGGTGCATTAGTCATCAAAAAAAGCCTTTACTATAAACTCATAATGCCTGTACCTGGTTCAAAATGATGTCTTCAGAATGTCTTCCTTCTTCACACACAACTGATGATATCTAGATCGAAGGTCAATCTTAGAAAAGTATTGAGATCCATGAAGTTGGTCAAATAAATCATCAATACGATTTAGGGGATACTTGTTCTTTATTGTTTTAGCAATGAATTCCCTGTAGTCGATACATAACCTCATAGATCCATCTTTCTTCTTAACAAAAAGGACAAGGGCTCCCCATGGAGAAACACTAGGGAGAATAAATCCCTTATTAATCAATTCCTCTAGTTGTTTCTTTAGTTCAACTAATTCCAAAGTGGCCATTCTATAAGGGGTCTTAGATATAGGCCTTGAACTTGGAATTAAATCAATGGAAAACAAAATTTATCATTCTAGAGGATGTCAAGGTAAATATTTTGAAAACACATCAAAATATTCTCTCACAATAGGTACATACTCTATTTGAACATTCCTTTCCTCATGCACAATTATTTCATTCTCTTCCTCCTCGATAATTGAATTTAGGTGAGCTACTGGGGGTGGATCTAGGTAAGAATTAGGTGGTGAATATTCTTCTCTAAAGATAAGGTGTTCTCTATTATCATCATCAAAAATTATAACATCCTTCTTCTTACAATAAATTTTCGCATCATGGTCCAAAAGAAAATCCATACCGAGGATTACATCAAATTCAATCATGGGTATGATGATGAGATCAGCAGATAAAGAACATTTATATGCCCTAATGGGAACAGATCCACAGAACATTGTAGCAATTATACTTCCCATAAGAGTTTTAACTGAAAACTCCCTTGTTAAATAAAATTGTAAATATATAATTTTCTTAGAAAACTGGGATGATATGAAACAATGCGATGATCCAGAATAAAATAAGTCATTTTCTAAACTTGAAAAAACCATTAAATTACCTACCACCATGTATTTCAGAGCTTCTACCTCAGCAGTAGTGATAATATAAGCTTGGCATTGACCCCTTGGAATTTTCGGAGGTAAGTTCCCCTAACTCTTAGGAAATTCATTTTCATAATTTCCCATCTCTCTTTAGTTGTAGCATTGAACATCGGTAGCTTCTTTCTTCCCCTTGCAATCACAAGCTTGGTGGCCTTTTCACCACACTTGTAATAGACTCCCATTCCCTTCAAGCAAGTACCAGGGTGTTTCTTCCCAAATTTACTGTAGGATGGATATTCATCTTTTCCCTAATTCCCCTCATTTCCATTCCCATAGTGATAATCAGATCTCTTCTTCTCTTGCTTTTCTTTAAAGTCATAAGACTTAGAGAATTCTTGTTCTGTCTTGATATCACATGAGACAATATCTTCGTACGATGAGAAGGATTATGATACAAATGATCGATGAAGAAATGGTTTTAACCCATCAAAGCAACAAAAAATCTTACTTATTGGGTTACATATGTAATCTCTAGTATACCTTTCTAACCTTGTAATGTTAGCCTCATACTTTGCGACATTCTCATGCTCCTTTTGTCTCAGACTCAGAAATTTCCTTTCCATATCTGCTTGATGGTCATGAGGAAAGTATTTTTCTAAGAAAATCTCTTTGAACTCCCTCCATTCCATATTTGATAATTCAAAATCTTCCTTTGTGTTCTGAATGAATGGCCACTATTGATCAGCATCTCCAGTGAGACGGTAAACTGCGATGATAACTTTTTCCCTTTCACTACTCCCCAAGGCACGGAATATTTTCTCTAAGGAATTTATCCATTACTCAGCTAATAAGGGATTTTTACTCCCATTGAATGTTGGTGGTTGTTTCCTCATGAATTGATCTATCATTGATCCTCCACGCTGTGGATCAGGGTGCTCCATAAGGGTAAGGTAATTATTCATAACTTGAGTGAGTTGTCCCAGTATGGTGATTAGCTGATCAGCACTAGTTGCATCACCAGATCCACTATAATTATCTTGACCAGGAGGGAAATACCTACATGGAGTGTGTGCATTGATACAGTTTCAATTTCTTCCACTAGGTTCCATTTATAAACAATGGCATACACTAGATTAGTTTATGAATCGCAATACATAAATCCAAACTTGTAAAACACTTTACATAAATTGAACTATTTATGGATATAATCCATAATCATAAAAAAAATTTCTTTGAGAAATTATATACTCATAAAACCTTCATAATGGGTTTTTAATAAAATGATAATTATCCTATGAATACACCATGGGAGTGTCGCAACCAAGAGTTCAGCAAGACCCATTGTCATGCACCAGTTCCCGTTCGAGTCTATCTCAAAGCGGTGTTTTCGGGTTATACCCCTAGGTACATCTGTATCAGAGACACCTCTACCTGCTTGTATCCAGATAGGGATGTATTTTTCGAAAAACGCACAAAATCTCTACAATAAAAAAATTCTAGGAAGTTCTTCTATACTAATCCTCAAAGTCCATCTTAGGTCTATGTGCTCTAATCAGAGTTTATCTAAATCTAGTTTCCAAGATTTTTACTAAACTTACTCTGATACCACTTGTAATTCCCCGACCCCAATTACCCATAGTCGGAGCATTATTAAATAACATTGGCATGATCACAAAATATCATGTCTCGAAAGACCGATTAGTTTAATAGTCTTGGAAACACTAGATACATTCATAAGTCTTACATTACATCATAAAGTAAAAAAACTAAAACAACATTTTGTCTCCACACTCATATCCCCTTATACTATCCTTGTAGGTAATTCATAAAATACTTCTTCACATCCTGGAAAAAATAAAACATAGAAAGGGGTGAGCTCAGATTCTCAGTAAGGATAACAATATAGAGGAAACTTTCATAAATAAGCATAAACAATTAAGGAAACATATAACTAAAAAAGCCTTTTAAACTTGAAATTCAGCATAATATGGAAAAGATAAAATGAAATAATTCCATTTACTTATTCACATTGATATTCTACTAGTCAAATAACCACATGAAATATCAATAACCATTTTCATAATGATGGAATTCATAATGCCAGACTATTATAACCACATAGTCAAGTCCTCGTGCCAAGACTACAAATACGATTTTGTCAAGGCCTTGTTCCAAGACACTAGTTTGTGTCATGAGACCTACCGATGCATTGAGGAGCTATAACGGGGTCCACCCATCACTTATTAAGTCCAATTCATTCCTCATATGAATAAGTTTAAACAAAATATAATCATTCGTATTAAAACTAGAATACGAAATGTCAATACTTTCTCCATAAACCATTAATGGTATAAAAATAACACATCCATAGTCAAACATATAAAAAAACTATAATACAATATGTAAGTTTTGTATCATAATATATAAACTTCAAATAAGCTTTAAATCCATCAAAGTATGTTGACATAGATGAAATCAAAACTATTTGAGAGAAAAATCTCTTTATTTTGAAATCATTTAAAAGCCAAATAATTATAAAAGAAAAAATTTACTTTGAAAATATTCTTATAATCTTCTAAGGGAATATTTAAAGATTTTATAATGACAGAAAATATCCGCACCTGCCGTATATGTTAAAAAAAGACATTCTTACCTTAATTCTGCCGAAAAGGATAAAAAGGACCCTGTTTGGAAAACGACGGAAAGCTTCCTTTATAAAAATCATATAAAAACTCAAAATGGGTATAAATGACTTTAACCCATAATTTATAAAATATTAAGAATTATTTGAAATACATTTTAAAGAAACATTGATGTGGATGATAAATAGGTCCCATTAGATAATTATGTATAAACAACCTCGGATAATGAAGAGATTGTGAAATAAACCCTTACCTTGTACTTTTCCTTGGTTGAGGGTAGTTTCAACTCCTTTATAATGGTGAAATGGTTGTTATTAAATTATACAAGAATCATATACATTAATATGATATCATATATGATCTTTTAACATTGCTTTGTTAATAATATCTTAGTATTATCGTCATTCTGAGTGTTAACTTACTCGTTTTCTTTTATATGTTTTGTTACATAATCTGTGTTCGTTATGGATAGGTTGTATCTTATTTATATATATAATTATATTAAGTCCTTAAACATTATTTTTAATCATTAAATGAGAATTATACTTGAATGTATATGATGGGCAATGAATCTCATCGCGTTCGTGGAGACGGTAGTCCGTACGTACGCACGAGCGACTATATTTTTCTTTTGATATTAAAATAATATATAATTGGATGGTATATTATATATACAGAATCATTATCATGTTATATTTATTATTTACATTAATTAAACATCATTATTATACCCATCCAAATAATAATTGTTTGAATAAGAATTACACCACGACGTGGAGACGGTAGGCCATACATATGCACGTATGGTGACATGTCATTCCAGGGAAGGATAGAAAAATGAATTTGGTTGTTTCATTTTTATTATAAAATCACAGTATATATAAGATACTGGATTTATTATTTTATAATGGAAATAAGAAGAAAATATTAAGTTGAAGAAGAAAGGAACTTGAAAGAGGGTGGTGAAAGCATTACCTCTTCTTCAGGTTCTTCCTTTTGATTTGATCAAAAGGGATCCTTAGGTTGTCTTTCGGATCAAACTAAGGCCTCTAGGTTGAAGTGAGGGAAGTTGGTAGAATATTTGGGTAGATTTTGGCCAATCTAAAAGGCTTTGATGGTGTGAAATTGAGAGAAGGGGGAGTGCCCTTTTATTAGAGGGGTGAGGGGCACCATTGGAAAAGCTAGAAATATTATTTTATAATAAATCCATATTCGGTTTCTAATGGCTTCAAAGTGGATTATTTAAATTTTAAGGTGGGGATGGGTCGAAATCCATTCAACCAATAGATTTTAGACATGTCTGGGTCACTATATTAACCTTATCATTTATATTTAACTCTTAGTTAAATAGTTTGACATTTACCATGTCTCTTTGTATTTTTATATTATATGGTTAATAAACTTACTATATACATCCGAGATACCCCCAAGTGGTCCATTAATGATAAAAATAACATTATATGTGTCTTTTTACCAAAACCTATATTATTAGGAATATAATATCAATTAATAATATAATATATTTTTTTAAAACTCTTTTATGTCAATTTTGACACTATTGGGTATTTTGTTTTTGATAATTTCATAACAACATTATTACTTCGAAAAAAATTTATATAAACAATACTAATATGTAATATTAACCTATAAAATTAGTGGAATTTATAAAAAATATCAAATTACATTTATTTTTATATTTATAATATAAATTATTTTAATATTTCATTAATTAGGTAATTACTGCATAACCATTGTTTCATAAATAAATTAAATTATTTATTGTCTAAAAATTATAAATAAAATACCATTATGTATAAAATCTTTTTATATTTCTAATTAATATTTATAATAGAATTTATCTTATGTATAACCCTATATTAAAAATGTTTTAGTTATTATACTTTGATTTTATCTCTTTTTACTCTTCTTTGAATTAAATAATAACAAATGTCCTAATCTAATCCAAGTGGACCTAAATGATAATATTTTATTCATAAGGTTGTTTTTGGTCGAGGTAAACTTTTCCAGTAGAATTAGGATGTGTGTTAGGGTAATATTAATATCATTTTTACCCTTAATTACCCTATTTACTTTTAACTGTGGTAATTAAAAGTAAAAAGTTACTATTCACCAAAAATTATTTTTATCTTATTGAACACAATTTTACTCCTTGATATTAACCGTGTCTATTGGATTTTAGAAATTCCACTCAAAGAAGCAGTAAAATCACGTTTTATGTGAATTTCCAAATTCTCCTAGGGGGCGGGTAAAAGACGGTGAAAAGTGTAATAAATTTTTTATATATCTATAATTATTCTAAACTAACTCCAATTAATTACATTGAACATATATAGGTATTATGTATCTATTTTGACCTTAATTAAATTTAAATAAAATAAATAAAAATTTAAATAAAAATTCGGTTTTAAACTCTAACTTATTGTTTTTCTCACTATTCATCAAAAATTGAATGTTTTCAGAAAAATACCAAAAATTCACCCTCAGCTAATTTTGATATTTAGAATCCAAAAATGAAGTCCATTTTGAAGATAAAATTTAAAAAATTTCAAAAAGTGGGTAATACTATTCAAAACGGCTAGTTTGATTGGTTGTGGTGTCTGTTAGAACTCGAAGTTGCGTACAACACATGCTACTGTATTATTCAAAGAGAAGCGTACCATGTAAGCTTGGGGTGTTACAATGAAAGTGTTTGGTTAATTTTTAATGGGCCACAGGTCTTTTGAACTAAAATGTCAGTTTTAAATAAAATCACACATCTTGAGTCATACAGGTCACACCATATGTCGGATTATGGTACAATTGATTACTACATGTCAAAAATTACTTATGGGCCATTTTACTAAATTAAAAATAAAATATGAGTTAATTTCATCAATTTTGAGTATGTGACATATGTTTTGAAATAAACTGTTAATTTTAAATAAAAACATGCACATTGAACCATACCGGCCACACCGTGCATCGTATTGATTTGAGGTTAATTATTACACATTAAAAAACATATGTATTTTTTTCAATAATGTATGAAGAGAATCCATGTTTTTTTATTTGTTTCCAGTGAGTAACACATGTTTCTAACTAAAATTTTATTTTAAATGAAAAGAAACACTTTGAGTCATATCAGTCACATTGTGGGTCATATTGACATGAAGCTAATTCCTACATGTCACAATTCACTTATAGATAACTTAATATAAGTATTAAGACAATAAATTATTTCTTTATTTGTTTTTATTTAGTGATACATTTTCTTATCAAAAAATTTATTCTTAAACTAAAACTATGAAAATTGAGTTATACCGGTCAAATCATGTATTGGATTGATATGTGGATGATTCCTAAACATAAAAAATTACTTGTGGATTATTTTTCTCAAGTATCAAGACCATAAGTGTTTTGTTTTATTTTTTTTGTGAGTGACACACTATTTTAAATATAATTTTATTTTTAAACAAAAAACACACATTTCGAGTCATACCAACCACACCATGTATCAGATTAATGTGTGCTTGATTATTATATGTAACAAATTATTTGTCATTAATTTTCATAAAGTATAAAAACAATATGAATGTTTTTTTATGTTTTGAGTATGTCATGCGTCTTTTGAACATAAATGTCAACTTTATATATAAACCCACTTTATCTCATAAAGGTTAAACCATGCCTCTAATTTATGTGTGGCTGATTCCTACACATCAAAAATGAATTATGGTTCATTTTCCTAAAGCATCAAGACAATATCACCATGTGTTTTGAACTGAAATTTGAATTTTCAATAAAATGATGCTCTTTGAGTCATATTAGACACATTGTCTGTCATATTGACATAGAGTTGATTCTTACATGTCAAAAATTACTTATGGATCTTTTTCATAATATATGAGGACAAAAAGAGTGTGTTTTAATGATTTTAAATGAGTTTTATATGTTTTTAAATAAAATGTCCTTTGATATTGAAAACATTTACTTTTAGTCATATGGGTCACACCATGTGTCAAATTAACACACGACTAATTCTTACAAATAAAAACTGGCTTATGGATAATTTTCATAATTTATAACTATAATATGATTATTTATTCCAAATTTTTAGTGAGAAACACACTTTTTTGACTAAAAAGTAATTTTAAACAGAAAATAATAACTTTGGGTCATTTTTGTGAAATAGTGTTCCAAATTGATGTGTGGATGATTACTACACATTATAAATGATTTGTGGATCAGTATAAAAAACTATAAATATAATTCAATTATGTTTTACTTTTTTTAATGAGTAAATTATGTTTCTAACTAAAATGTCATTTTTAAACTAAAATCGCATACTTTGAGTCATATCACTCATACCGTGTGTCAGATTGGTGCGCGACTAATTCTTACATATAAAAAATGAATTAGGAATTTTTTCACAAATGTATCAAGACAATAGGAATATGTTTGATCAGTTCTGAGTATGTCATGTTTATTTTGAACTAAAATTTTAATTTTAAATAAAAATACACACATTGAGTCATACCGGCCAAATCATATTTTAGATTGAAAAAAACATGATTATTACACATCAGAAATGATGTCTGTATGATTATCAGAAACTCTCCATGAAATTTGAATTAATTTTATATGTTTCGAGTATATGGGCATGTTTTTAACTAAAAATTTGATTTTAAATAATGAAATAATCTTTGAGTCATACTAGCCACATCATGTGTCTGATTGATGTGAGGATGATTCATTCACATCAAAAATTACTTATGGATCATTTTCCGGAATTATCTGACAATATGAGTGTGTTTACATGATTTTATATGAGTGACACAGATTCTTAACTAAAATTCCAATTTTAACTAAAAACACACACATTGAGTTATCTATAAACTAAAAATACACACCAATAAACATAAACAGATCTAATAAATAAAAAATATCTCTATGTGAATAATATTACCTATGTTCATTATCCTTATTGAATACATTATCAATAATTATATTTTATCTAATCATTTTCTGCTCTTAATAGAGAATAAAATGATTGAATAAATAATTATTCTTGATGAATTCATATCTTCATGATCTTTGTGATAATTAAGTAAATAATTATTAGATAAAAATGATAATGAAATTAACTAAAAAATTAGAAAAAATTATTATAAAATTAACTAAATAAGTAGTATCATGTAACCCCTTCATGATGTCTGCATACAATATAACACTATGTATTCTTCACATTAATTTATACAAAAATATATTTCCTCTTTTGAATATATCAAATGTCAAAAGTCTAACAGTAATGGAAAAATATAAATTAACAAATGATGTATAAGAATTTTATATGAAATTATAATTATCATAAAAAATAGCTCTTTAGGGATGTTAGTTTTTTGGTGGAATATGGCATCTTTCATAAATTTGAAATTGTAAAACCCACAATCATGTCCGTTTTTTTATTTCATACACTATAGGAACATTGAGGAGAATTAGTAATTTTTTATATATATATTTTGATAGTGAAATCTTATTATATATACCCTAATACATATCCACTTTTTCATGATATTTAAAAATGAACTATCATAATAAAATTCTCATTATAACATAATATAAATTTTTTATCATGAAGTTTATTTGTAAAATATTTCCTGTAGGGTATTAAATATTGGTAAAAATCATTATGTGTAATTGATTTTTTTGTTATCCATTCATTGAATCTAATAAATAAATATTTTTAGTATCCAAAATGATTTCAATGAGGAACCGATGCTCCCTAAAAAAATAAGTGCTAAAAGGAATGAAAATATATTTGATATGATTAAATTTTATATTTTTACCCCAATATCATGAGTATTAGAAAGATTCATTAATTTTTATATTTTTTTTTCAAACATTACATCTTGAATTTTCAATATTACTACATATTCATCTACTTCAATGACCTTTTCTGTAAAAAATAGATTTTATGAATAATGAGTTCAAATTTATGTTCAAAGGGGTTTCCATTTGAATAGTTTATATATATACACCTGTAAAAATATGATGAGTATTTATCTATAATTAACATAATAGACAAACTATTTGACAAAAAAATCAAAAAACACACCACATGTATACATTTTTAACTGAGACACCTTAATATCCAAGCTTGAGTTTTTCATCTACATTATTGAGACCAAGAAATTATATAATGGCATCTAAATAAATTTCTTCCTAAAATTAATTTATAGTCACATCACCATTTTTTAACATTGTATCTGCATGAACTTGTAATAATATTAAATAAAAATGTTGAACTGGTGGGGTAAAGGTACTTTCTTAAGGTCATTTAAACTGATTGGTTTATCGTTTAGAATATTTTTATTTAACCTTCCACTTATCCTTCCTTTTATCTTTCAATAATAATATTTCCCAATTTAGTTGTTTTCCATTAATTGTTAAATGTTTTGAAAAAACATAATGTTGAAAGAAATACCTACTTGTTCAACATGTATTTTTACAAGATCAAATATCCTTTCTACAAAAGATAAAATAGCATGTTTAACTATGTGAATATCTAAATCATCAAGGGGAATATGTAACTAATCACTCATCTCATGATCTTTGTGAATTTCCACTCTCAAATAAACTTCTAAAAGTTGTTTATTGTGTACAATATCTCCATTGATAATGTAAATTTTACCCCTCACAAGAAGGAAATGGATTTGTACTAATGGATATAAATCAAAATCATTTTGACCATGTATAATATTAGTATAAGAAATGTATTAGTGTGTTTTTTATTCACATTTCATATAAATGGTTATGGAAAAATCAATTACATCTAGTAATGAAGTCCTTTGAGGGGAATCGATCACCTCAAAGCCAAGTAGGTCATTATGTAGTGGTCATTCTTATGTAATTTATTACCCTTGATTCCTTCCCATTATATTCACTAATAACTCAAACCACCAATTACGTTTTTCTTCTATATGTTTTACTCATGTATGTATATTATCCATTTTATCATATTTATCCCCTAGTACATTTTTTTATTGAAGATATTTTTTGGGATACACTCTAAAACCCACACCTATGATGTAGCCATATATTTCTGGCCACTTCAATGACACTAAAAGTAGTCATTCACCATGTACCCTCGATGATGATTTTTTATAAACTAGATAAAAAATATAGGAAATTAAGAAATCAATGTTATGTAATACCTATTTAATATAGAAATTTTTTATTTTATGTCATAAATACACATTATTCCCTTACTTATTGTGTGATTTCATCTGTTAGTATTCTGTCATTATTTATATGAGCCTCTATCCATAAAATATGAAATAGGTTAAAAGTGTATTTATATTTTGATCCAACAAACTGCACATAAACAAGGGATCATAATAATGTTTTCATTTCATTCCAAAAAAATAATTACTTTATATTTATAATACATATCATTTTTTCATGTGAAACAACCACCTTATATTCGTTAAGGTAGGGGTATGTTGGTTTTGATTCATGTTCATATATTGTCAGCACTTTGTCATTGTTTTATAAAGTAGAAATTCTAAATCAAAGTTAGTATACATAAATTGTAAAGTAATATATTACCAATCACAATGTTCCAAAATATATGCCTCCCTAAAATGACTAATAAATGAATTCCATGTTTCTTGGTTTATCATCTGTGCATACATCTAAGGTGGGTGAAGGTTTAATTTCCATTCAGAATCCCAGAGACAGTGCTTCATAATAATTATTTGAAATCCTCTATGAACCTTTCTCATTACCATTAATAAAAAATTATTTCTCATGTAATTTATTATAAATATACTATAAAAGGGATAAGAAAGAATAAATAATAATTTCATTATTTTATTTTTTAGTAAAATAAGGAAAGATTATCATAACATTTACATAATATATTACAAAATTATTTCCTTAAACATGGGTAAAATACTTTTTTAGGTGTCAATATCAATCAAAAGCTACATCCTAGCAGTGACCCAAATTTAGCTAATGATAATTGAATTTTTGGGGTTAACAGTATTATCAGGTGCATTCCATCCAACCTCGTATATGATGCCTTTACATCTTACCATAATAGTTTGTGCTAACTTCATCACATTACAAGACTTTTATTTTTACTAGGATATAGTTAGTTCAGCTTCACCCATTTACTCAAATTCAACCCCATAAATATGTTGTTCCTTCGGATTAGTAGCATCGATATGTGGAAAAAATATGATTTTACTCTTCAATGGGAGTATAAATATGTTTTGAAACCTTCTATTTCTCATGACTGGGAGCATCAACATCTGAATAATCCATTATCTATAGAAGTGGTTGAACATTTAATTTATATTCTATAAATGCAGCATTGAATAGATAATAATATGAGGTAACTCAATGTATATTACAAAAAATATAACCTGAGTATTGACATCCATTATTTTCATATAATGATAGAAGGTATTTGACCCATCTTTTGAGTATCCAAATCCCATCATTGTGTTCTCCTGTAATATACAAGTCCCCATCCACTTTTAAATGACTCTGACATACCATTGATAGGGATATCCTTAGATAAGTTGGATATTTCCACTTTAGTGGTTTTGGTTAATAATATAATAATTGACCACTTATTGTTTATAGGATACAGGACATAAAATACTTGTACTACCTATGATTCCATTATGAATGGTTCATCTATGTACACTTACTTACTAAAATTCACTTTCACAAATTTGAATTGAATAATTTTAGGTATACTCAAATTATCAACCCACATACATTAAAACAGAATCACTTTGTATGTCATATAATATAACTCCCATATTCTTTTATGATTCCAAAGTATTAAATATTCACATAAATTTTATTTTTATACTTAATATTAAATACCTGAATGGATTCATCCTTAAGTATGACTATTCTTTTTTTCATCATACTACATTCATCATGTTCTTTTTATTGAGTTCAAAACAATTAATTACATACAAATTATAAGATAATATATGTAAACTTGGGATTCAAGCTATCTATATAAGTCATTACGAATTTGAATTCATATTTTTAGTTGACTCATAAAAAATATAGTCACAAAACCATCTTATAAACTGTTGATTATATTTATTTGATATCTAACTTTCCAAACTTGATTGACTAAAATTTCTATTAAATACATTGAGTCTAGACATATGGAACAACCTAAAAACTATTATGTAAAATGTAATGTTGATCCCAATTCTGGTATGTAATATTATTTGTGACAACATATATTCCCGAAATTACTTCACCCACAAGTCACCTAGGGTGACAAGATTTTGGTCAACAGATTATTTCAATGTTGTATTGGTATTTGGTAAATAATTCAATGAATTAGTCAAAAATATATTACTGCACAATAAAAAATTATTTTCAACTTCAATTGTTGAAACAACCATTTAAAATAATCATTTACCATTAAATGGGGTATATCCATCAATAATGTATTGTACCACATTACCAGATGTCTCAAATCAAGTGTAACATAAAGTAAACCATAATATATAATAATTAAAGTAGGAAAACATATCCAATTCACATAACATGTCAACAAATTCCTTTTATGTCTTTGTAAATTTCTTCAGGTCTATAACATTACAGAATATAGATTTGAAAAAGAAAAAAATCATTTTTAATTCATGACATACATTCTTAAGGAAAATAAAATGTCAAGTTATAGGCATTAGACATTGTATCAAATCCTGACAGTCATGTGATTTGAGGACCTTTAACTTTGATTAATCCATTAAAATGAAATTATTTATATTTTATGAATACCCTTACTGAACCTTTACATCATTCAATATATTTAAAATAAGTTAACTAACATTATATTTGATGAATAACCTTAGGGTAGGGGGGTTGGGGATAGGGTTATGGTCGGGGGGGTGGGGGGTTAGAGTTGGAGGGGGGGTGGGATAGGGTCAGAGGTGGTCAATGTTAGAGGTAGGGTTAGTGGGATAGGGTTCGGGTTGGGGGTTAGGGTTCGGGCATGGGGTTAGGGTCGGAGGGGGGGGTGGGGGTGGGGGTTAGTGTTAGGGTTGGGGGGTTAGGGTGAGGCTCAGTGGGGGGGGGGGGGGGTTAGGATTAGTTTTAGGGGTAGGGGTTGGGTTTTGGTTTTGGGTTTGAGGGGTTAGTGTTAGGGTTAGGGTCATGGGGGGATAGGGTTTGAATTGGGGGTGGGTGTTAGGGTTAGGGTTTGAGTTGGGGGGGGGGTTAGGATTAGGTTTGGGGTGGTGGTTAGGGTTACAGTCAGTGTTGGGGGTTAAGGTTTGCATCATGGGTTGGGGTTAGGTTTAGTGTTAGGGTTACGTTTGGTGGTGGGTCAGGGATAGACTTGGGGGGATTAGGGTCAGAGGGGTCAGAGTTGGGGGGTCAAGGTGACAGGGTTAGGGTTAGGGATAAGCTTAGGGTATAGGGGGTTAGAGTTAGGGTTAGGTTTGGGGTTTGGGTTATGGGGCTTGGTTCTATGTTAGGGGGTCAGGGTGGGGATCAGAGTGGTTAGGGTTTGGGTGAGTGTTGGTGGGGGGGTGGTAGGGTGAGGGTCTAGGGTTAGGGTTAGAGTCGGGGGGGGGGGGGGGTGCTAGGTTTAGGGTTAGGGTAGGTGGTGTTAGGGTTATGGTTATGGTCAACTATGGGGGTGGGGATTATGTTTAGGGTCAAGGGGTGTATTATTAGAGTTAGGGTTAGGGGATAGGGTTGGGGTTGGGGTTGGGGTTAGGGTTAGGGTTAGGGTCTGGTGGTTTAGGTTTAGGGATAGGGTTGGTGTGGGGGGGGGGGGGGGTTAGTGTTAGGGTTTTCGTTAGGGGTTAGGGTTAGGGTTAGGGGGAGGTGGGATTGGGTTGGGATTGTGGTGGTTGGGGGTAGGCTTCGGGGGTGTTGGGTTAGGTTTGGTGGTGGGGGGGGGTAAGGGTTTTGGTTTGGGTAGAGGTTAGGGTTAGGATTAGGGATAGGGTTAGGGTTAGTGTTGGGGGGGAGTCTGGGTTTGGTTAAGGTTCAAGGAGATTTTGGTTAGGGTTAGGGTCAAGGGATTAGGGTTAGGGTTGTGGGGGTTAGGGTTGGGGTTCGGGGGGGGGGGGGGGGTGGTTAGTGGGGGTTAGATTTTTGGTTAGGGTCAAGGGGGGTTAGTATTAAGTTTGGGAGGTTAGAGATATTGTCGGGGGGGGGGGGGGGATAGTTAGGATCACCGTCAGGGAAAGGGCTACATTTGGAGGGGGGTTGGGGTTGGAGTGGGTCTAGGGGGGTCGAGTTGGGGGGTTAGGGTTAGGGTTTGGGGGTCATGGTTTGGGTTAGGGATAGGTTCAAGGTGGGGATTAGTGTTAGAATTAGGGTTAAGGGGTCGGAGGTTATGGTTAGAGGATGGGTCGTGGATTAGGGGTGTTAGGGATAGATTTTTGGTGGTAGTTTATGGTCGATGTTTAGGTCGGGGGGTTAGAAATAGGGTCTAGGGGTTAGGGTTAGGGTCAGGGGGGATTGGATTAGGGTGGGGGTTAGGTTTAGGTTTAGGGAAATAGGGTTAGAGTTTGAGTAGGTCTAGGGGGTGGGTTTGGGGGAGGGTTTTGAACCGGGTTTTGGGTCAGGGGTTTGGGTTGGGGGATTAAAGTATAGGTGTTAGGGTTAGGGTAGAGGAGGTGATTAGTGTCAGGGATAGGGTATGGGGTTAGGGTTGGGGTTGGGGCCAGGTGTGTTGGGTGTTTGTGTCAGGGGTTATTGTCGGGGTTACTATTTTTATCAGGGGGTTAGTGTTAGGGTCAGGTGGGGGGGGGGGAGGGGGTGGTTATGGTTAGAGTCAAGGGTGTTAGAGTTAGGGTAACAGTTGGGGTCTTAGGATTATGTTTGGGGGGGGGTTGGTTTTTTGGTTAGGGTCAGGATCATGGGGTTAGGGTCAGGTTCAGGGTCCGGAGGGGGGGGGGTTACTATTATGGTTATTTTCAGGGAGGTTAGGTTAAGGGTTATGTATGGAGGGTTAGGGTTTGAGGGTATGGGGTTAGGGTTTATAGGTGAGGGGTTAGGTTCATGGGGTTTATGTTTAGGGTTGGGGTGTTAGGGTTACCCTCACGGTGTTTAGAGATAGGGTTGGGGTTGGGATTGAGGTTTTGGATATGGTTAGAGTTTGGGTTAGGGATAGGTTTTGTGGGTTAGGGTTTGTGGTATGGTTTAGGTGGTGTTAGGGTTAGAGTTAGGGTTAGTATGGGGGTAAGGGTTATGGTTTAAGTGTTTAATCTTAGTTTTGGGGGGTTAGGTTAGATGGGGGGGGGGTTAGTATTATGGTCATGGGGATAGTGTTAAGTATGAGGGTCATGATTTGGGTACTGTCATTATTGTTAGGGTCTAGGGTTTAGGTTTAGGGTTAGGGATGGTGGGTTAGGGGGTTAGGGTTGGGGGGGTGTTAGGGTTATGGTCCAAGGGGGGGGGTTAGGTTTGGCGTAGGGTAAATAGATTTTAGAGTTAGTATTAGAGCCGGAAGGTTAGGGTTAGGGTTAGGTCAGGGTTATTGTTGGGGGGATAGCCTTTTGGTTAGGGTCGGAGTCGGGGTCGGGGTTTGGGTGTTACGATCATGGTTTTGATTAGGTTTAGTGTAGGGGGTTCGGTTTGGGGGAAGAATACATCAGAGAAGACTTGTTAATTTCCTATGTAAAATAAGTTGTCAACCTATTGAATATGAAGTTATTGGTATTAAAATATCTAAAAATTCAATTAGTATTTACATAATATTTTTATGTGGATAATCATCGATGAAAATTTTGAGGAAGTTTATTTTTTGATTTCCAGATTCATAAGAAGGCTCTAAGTTGGGAATCTAATATATGTGGACTCATCCATATATCCAACCCTCAATGATTATTTCTCCACCATTTTATCTAATTATCATAGGATGGAAATCATAAATTCATTACTTAAATTCTAGTCAGATAACTAGATAGGTATTACTCTTATTAACATCTTAAAATATCATAATTCATCACTTGTATTTTTTTTGATCATGGAGAGAATTGATAATTATATCGACATACTTATTAAATCATGGAAATAGTTTTGAATTATAAATTTATTAATGGAGATAAATTTTTTATTTGGGAATCTACCCCTCGTGTGAGGATCACCTCCTAATTATTCTATCAAGAATCTATACTGGGGAGTATGAAAAGGTTGTCAAAGAGATTGAGAAAAATATATATTCTCCCATTTATATTTTCCCTTGCACAGAGGGTGATGTATTCCAAGATCACTAATGATTATTTTATTTTATTTTTTGGAATCAATTGGGGCTCGATATATGTACTATATAATTAGCATAGGGATGACATTGATTGCCTATTTCTATGATGTGTTACTTCAGCCATATTGTGGATGTCATTTTCTTTTGTTCGAAGTGATGTTTCCTAGGACCACCATTATCCAGGAACACTTATTTTATTTATTATGTTGAATATTTCTCATAAGATTCATCATATATTACTTATGGATATATCTAAAGTTATTAATGTGATATGGACTATGTATAACAACTTAGTTGATGAGAATATTAAATTCTATCTATATTCATATTTGTATTGAGTTATTGTTTCATTCAAGAACAAAAATTCTCTTCAAAATGGTTATTGTGATAATTATATATATGATCTTACCATTATTAAAAATTTTGGCATTAAAGGTAATTATCATCCTCATAATGGATCCTTTTTAAGTCATGTGGATCCCTCTATTTCAATGCTATATCAAATGTATCCCAGATGGGCCTTCAACAAGAAACCTATGTCCTTTTTTATATGGTGTGATTTTTAGAAATCATAATGGTGATGAAATGGGATTCCCTTATGTTCTATGTGGAATCACTACATTTCATGATGATAAAATTCTTAGCATAATCATTGTGATTGAAATACAAAGGCAATGATGTTGGTTCAATTTGTGTATTGAAAGTTATTCCACCACTATTGTGCTGGCTATCAAAAGTGGAACTATTCATCTGTCATGGATGTTGACTGCTAGATGGATCAATTTCATAGAATCTCATTCATTGATGAACTATATCATCACAAATGCATATCGTGAAGAAAATTATTTTTCTTGATGGGATTGAAAATAAAGGGGTAATTGTTCCTAATATTACATGTCTTAATGATGTACAAGATGATTTTTTTTATTCTTTCATATGGATTGTTGAAAAAAACATACTTAAAACTTCTATGATTTTTAATTTTATTCAACAAATAAGTATTATCCTTTTTGGAAAGTTCTCATCCTCTAAAAAAATATTTATATTAGTCTATTTACTAAACTGGTGAATAAATAAATATTTATTTATTAACTTATGAATAATAAACTTGATATACAATTTAGCTCATATATTCTAAACATTAATATCTAATGTTTAAATTTGTTCAATAATATTTACCTGAATAGTTATTACTACACAAGCTGAGAATAATATTTATTATTAATATTAAATTCACTAAAATTTAATGAGATTTAAAATATAATTAGTGGGTGTCCCTATAAGACCCTTTTTCAATGGAATTGAGTGAAATTTCTTAAATTCTATGATCATCATCTAGTAACACCTAAAAGACTCTATAGAGAAATTAGTTAACATTTAAAAAAACATTCTTATAAATGCTATTGCGTAATATAATCCTTTTTTCTGATATCTCATCATGTAGAATGTATACTTATGTCATCACCTTATAATATCAATTTATCTTACTTTAACATTCTGAAATGAATTCATCTATAAAATATCATGTCCATGGAATTATTCAAGTAGTTTTTTCATTCAAAAGGATAGAGATACCTTCTATTATTAACCTAGAAGGGGAAATCCTCCCCTTATATCCTAATAGTCAAATATTATTTTTGTCCCATCAAATAGATGTTAAAACCACTACTAAATGATTTATTTTTAAAATTTATATTGATGTTCTTAGAAAACCACCACTAATTCACAAAATTTTATTTAAAATTTTAACTATTTAGTGGTGGGTTTTTAGTGGATGTTAAAACATCCACTAAACCTCGATTATTATTTTTTAATGAAAATATTTATTTAATCCTTCACTATTTCTTCACGGTTTATTGAAAACCCACACAAATTTAATGTTAATAAATAAGTAACTAGAATATTATTTAGTTAATGATAAATAATATTTAATAATAAATTCTTTTCTAATTTTTTAATAATGAATAATTTTTTATAATAAATTTTGACTTACTCTTTCTAAATTTCATTAATTATTGACTATTAATTAATAATTAGTACATTATTTTTAATTATTAATTACGTATTTTCATTTGAAATATTAGTTAATTCTTAATTCTTAATTGTCACTTATTTATTAATAATTACAAATATATGTATCTATTTACATATAAACACCCAAACATACACATACATACTACATACATACATACATACATACATACAAATATATGTATCTATTTACATATAAACACCCAAAAATACACATACATACATACATACATACATACATACATACATACATACATACATACATACATACATACATACATACATACATACATACATACATACATACAAACATACATACATACATACATACATACATACATACATACATACATACATACATACATACATACATACATACATACATAAATACATACATACATACAAACGTACATACATACATACATACAGACATACATACAGACACACACACACACACATACATACATATATACATACATACATACATACATACATACATACATACATACATACATACATACATACATACATACATACATACATACAAACATACATACAAACATACATACATACATACATACATACATACATACATACATACATACATACATATATACATACATAGTATATGGAAATTCTAGGTGATCAGAGACATTGATATCTATGAGGAAATTTTCTAATGTGCCATCAAAGTCGAAATGGAGATCGATGAATTGCATGGCTGTCATAGGGATAAAAAGTAGAAAGTAGAGTTTAATTTTGGTATTGTTATGGATAAATGTAATGGTTCTAAGAAATTTCAACATCACACTTGTCAATATCGTAGAAAGAAGAACCCTAGAAATTGCCTAAGGTGAACGATGAAATGCTTTATGTGTGTGATGTAAGGGCACCATGCTAGCGATTGCTTATGGGAGAAAACCACTATTACGATTGAGGAAATGCCTGATAAAATCTACTATAAATTCATTTTTCATTGTTTTAACTACACGGAACAAGAGATATTTGAAAACCAATGCACTAAGCTAAGGTTTTTTTGAGACAATCAAAAAACTCCAAGGAAGTAAGGGTGAGTATATCCAATTACAACCATAGGTTAGGCGATAAACAATAACCCATATTTCATAATTATTCCTATAAGTATTTGGTAGTCCGGTGACATAGTCCATGGTAATTTCATCCCATTTATACATAGGAAAAATAAGAGGTTGTATCACTCCTTGAGTATTCTTCCTAACATCTTTCACTTGTTGAAAATTCAAACATCTGGACACATAATTAGAAATTTCCCTTTTCATGTTATCCTGCAAAAAATGTTCCTTCATGTCCCAATACATCTTTGTGCTACTTGGGATTATAGAGAAATTTGATATATGAGCATCATCTAACAATTCTCTTTTCATCTCAAGTATTTATGAAACACATATCATATTTCCAAAATTTAGAACACTATCTTCACAAACAAAGTCTTTTAATTTTTCTTTGTTCAAACTTTTAATCTTCTTATGAAATTACTCATCGTTGGATTTATAATTATTTATATTCTCTAATAAATATGGGGTTTCAATCATTTGAATGATGATTATTGTCTCACCCTCCTTTTAAATTCCCATATCCATAGTTACTATGTCTGTAAACATTGGATCCCTCTCAATGCTCATTTTCCTCAGAAATCTATGATCATTTCTACTCAATGCATATACATCCTTATTTTCCTTCCCTATATGGTAGTTTATTGACCAATCATAATCGTTGAGTAGATCAAGACATATCCTTTTCATCATACTGAGCTCTTTTCGTGAGAAGGTATATTTAAATATTTTATGATCTTTATATATCTCACATATTTTACCATAGAGATTGTATATCCATTTTTTCAGAGAAAATATTACCACTACTAATCCAAGATCATGTGTTGGATTGTTTTGATAATTAGTTTTTCTCTTACTCGATGCATATGAAATAAATATACCATTCTACATAAGGAAACAACAAAGTCTTTTCCTTTATGCATCACTATAAATCACAAATACATAATTTCTAAATTGTAAAGTCAATATAGAATAATTGAAAAAAATACTCTTCAATTATTCAAAACATTATTCACATTCTTTTGTTTAGATGAATTTAACCCCTTTTATGTGATATTGGTTAATGGTTTAGCCAATCAAGAAAAATTCTAAACAAAACACTGATAGTAACCTTCTAAACCAATGAAACTACGTACCTTGGTTATGCATGTTGTTGAAGGACAATCATGGATTGCCTTTGTCTTTGTAGGATCAAAAAATATTCCATCCTTGGAGAAAATATAGACAATAAAATAAATTTAATGAAGCCAAAATTCACACTTGAAAAATTTACATATAACTCTTCCCTTATTAGAATCTAGATGATGATCCACAAGTTATTCTCATGGTCTTCATAACTTTTAGGATACAAAATAATAACAAAATTGAATACCAAAACCAAATCATCAAGATATTACTTGAATACTGTATTCATTAGATCCATAAAATCCAATTGAGTATTAGTCAATCCAAATGGAATTACTATAAAGTTTTAATTTACATACCCTGTTGAAAAAGTTGTCTTCAGAATGTCTTCCTTCTTCACTCACAATTGATGATATCTGGAATGAAGTTCAATAATCGAAAAGAATCGATCTCCAAAAATTATATCATATATATCATCAATGAGAGGAAGAGGATACCTACTCTTTATTTTAATATCATTGATTTCCATAGAATCAATACAAAGCCTCATGGATCAATATTTCTTCTTGACAAAGAGAATAGGTGCTCTACATGGTGAAACACTAGGGAGAATAAATCCCTTTTTACCCAACTCTTAATATTTTTTCTCTAAATACAATAATTCCAGTTTTTACATTCTATATGGAGTCTCTGATATCGGTATTTCATCAAGGATTAAATAAATTTGAATCTAAACTTCAGGCTCTAGGGGGTGTCCCGGTAATTACTCAAGAAATAAATCAATGTATTCATTTATAATGGGTACATCCACAATTTTACGACAATATTAATTATCCATAGATGTTACTTTCTATTCCTACCCAATAATTTCATTCAGTAAAGCTACTAGGGGTGGATTTAGATAATAATTAGGTTATGATGTTTCTTATTTAATGATAATGGATTCAAATTCTACCTCATAAATCATAAATTCCTTATTCTTGCAATAATTTTTTTCATAAAATTTTTATAGAAAATCCATAATATGGATTATATAAAATTCAATCATAGATATGATGAATGGTTTAGTAATAAAAGTATACTTATGTTTTGAATATGGTATTTATAGACATATATTTGTTGCAATGAGACTTCCCTTAAGAGTATTGACTAAAAACTCCATTGTTTAACGAAAAAGGAAATGTCTACTTTTCTTGGAAAACTGAGATGATATAAAAGAATGCGATGATCCAAAATCAAATAGAGAATTGGAAATGTTTCAAGAGATGATTAAGTACCCACCACCACATCATTTGGTACATCAACCTCAGCTGTTGTGATTCCATAATCCTGGCATTTCTCCCTTGTATTTTTCAGTGGCTAAGCTTCCTTGATATTTAGGAAAATAATTTTCATAATTTACCATTTATATAAAATTATAGAATTAAAAATTTGTAGCTTCTTTAGTTCCATTTCAATCATGGGTTTGGAGACATTTTTCTCCATAGTAGTAACTAACTCCTTTTCCTTTTATGTAGGCTGTATGGTGTTTCCTTACACAAGTACCACAAGTTGAAAAATTCCGTTTCTTTTTCTTACATTTATTCATTATTTTCTATAACACCTTCTTCTTATATTTATTTCCAGTAAATTTATAAGACTCAGTGAATTATTTTTCTATCTTGATAGTGCATGAGACTGTATCTTCATAGGATGATAAAGTTTTAGAGACCAGTTCCCATCAGAGGATTGGTTTTAACCCATCAATTAATTAATCAATATTTCTCTTTGGATTACATATATAATTTGTAACATTCTTTTCTATCCTTGTAAAGTTAGATTCATACTTTGCAACATCATTATACTCCTTTTTCCTCAAATTCTAGAATTTTCTCTGCAAATATTCTTGTTGTTCATGAGGGAAAAATTTTTCCATGAAAATTTCATTAAAATCGTTGCATTCCTTGTTTTCAATATCTTCCTCCTATTTCGTGTTTTGAATCATCGACAACTATTGATCCAAATATCATGAGGGGTGATGAGTTAACATGACAACCTCCTCCCTTTCCTTATTTCCCAAATAAAAAATATCTTATCTAAGGGACTTATCCTTTTCTCAGCTAAAAATAGATTTTTAGTACCATTTAATGTTGGAGTTTTTTATCTCATAATGCCTTCTAACATTGTTCCTCCACGATATGGATCAAGATGCTCCATTTAAGTAAGGGTATTATTAAAAACCTAAGTCAACTATCCCAGTATAGTTATAAGCTTCTTGACACCAATTTCAGCTCTAGCTCTAATATTATTATCTTCCATAGTAGGGAAAACCATACTTGGATTATGTGCATTGATACAGTTTCCATTCCTTCCACTAGGAACCATTTTTAAATTATTTCATACATAGGATTAAGTTATAAATCATAATTCATAATTCCAAACTAGTCAAATACATAATATAAATTGAAAAATTTATGGATATATAATCTCATAATCACAAATAGGGTTTATTTGGGGAAACATTTACTTTTCAATCCTTCATAATGGATTTTCATGAAAATGTGAATTATCCTAAGCATATAACTAAAGAGTGTGAAAATAGGTGTGTATTAAGGATCGTTATAATGTATTATGTTACCTTGAGTCAGGCCCGGGACATCTTTTCAGAGTTGTTACCCCTAGGTACATCTGTTCAAGAACAATTACTACTTTTAGTATCCATACATGGATGTATCACTAGTAAGACCCAAAAAATATCAACATTACCAAAATTGTAGGATGTTCTTCTATGCTTATCCTCAATGTATATCTTAGGGTTATGTTCACTAATCTTTGTTTTATAAATCTATTTTCCATGGTTACTACTAAAATTTCTGAGATACCAAATGTAATGACCCTGACCCCAGTAACCATGTAAAGACCTGAAATTTACATGTATTTTTTTAACTATATGGTTTTTTTATGAGTCCACGAAAATTGAGAGCACATGATTCCAAATCCCAGTGTGCTTGAAATGAATTTCTGAACTATTTTTCAGGTACGTTCAGTAAACATAAGAGCGAGTTTTTGTAACATTTGAACCGGTGCTCGAAATTGAAATCAGAGGGCACCATTGAACTCGCAACAACAGTATTTTCTTAAGGATACCTTCACCTCGACTGCAGTAGGTCGTGGGTGAAAGATAGCTTTTCACTTTTCATGGGAAAATAAAAATTAAATTATTTAACATTTTATTTTTATTCTTGAAACCTCCCACATGAATATCAAATAAGTGGGGACCACCTGAACTAAAACCACTGATTTGAATTCAAAGGTGGGGAACATCTGACTCTTGAACTCCCTCTTTAATGAGAGGGGGGGGGGGGGGGGTGACCCTTGGTTTCCTCTAAATTAATTATTCCAACTCCCCATTTAATTGTTGGAGAAAACTAAAATTAATGAAATGTGTTAGTTTTTTTTAATTGTGCCCACATAATTAATCCTCTTAAGTTAAATTATATTGGAACCCCATTATTTTGGTGGGATAAAGGAGAAGTGGAGAGCTTTTAGGAGGATTAAGATTCTCCAACTAAGAATACCTCCCAATGAAGAACTTCTCCAAACAAAGAACGCCATCAAATAACGTTCTTTAGAATCAAGGAAGAGGTTGAAGCACGAGTCAACTTCGGAAGAATCTTGCGGAAGCGATGAATGCCGATGCCACTATCCCCAATGACTTCTTCGCCTTCCTCAAGACCTCCTTCAGCAAACCTTCGAGGTAGGGGTTTAATTAAGTGTGATTATTGTTTCCCATGTTCTTCCCTTCTAAAAAAGAATGTGGATCACCTCTCTAACTAGTTGATCCACGGATGATTTATTTTTGCCGGTTTGTGAATAATCTTTGCTGGAGGTCGTAGGGTTTGATGTTTTGAGTACCGCCTTGCCGTTCTTGACTTTCTTCATGAAAGATTTATTAAGCCTCTTGCTACCACCCTAATGCAGAAGGTGCTGGCCAGAAAAAACATGGACTAACCTCTTTGCAAATTTTCTTGAGTTTTTTGTTGTGTTCCTCGCAATGGAGGAAGGCGGCGACCAGTGCCTGCAAATGGCACTAGTGGGAATTAGATACGGCGGCCGACACACAACCAACCGTGATGAAGGCAAAGGCGCCACCGCGGCCGCCCGGCCGCACCGCGGCCCCCGCGCTTCCCCATGACACCTGCGCCGCACCGTGGCCCTCGTGCCACCCTGTATACCCCGTGCAACTTTGCGGCCCTCACGCCGCCTTGCGTCACCCCGTGGAATGCCCACCGCCCCACGGCCCCCGTGTCATATCACGACCGCCTCGCCGCCCAGGCCGGGCCTCTCAAGCTGGTCCGCCCTGCATGGGTCGGGCCGCCCAACGCAGGACGGGCCACCCAGCGTGGGCTGGGCCGGACTCAGTGGGCTAGGTCGACCTAGACTAGGTCTGGTCGGTCCAGGCCAGGTCGGGCCGGGTTGGTCCGACCGGGTCAGACAAGACCCAAGCCAGCTTCAACCCATTTTCTCTCTATCGACCATAACTTTGGCACCAAGCGTCCGTTTAACAAACCGTCTGCGGTGTTAGAAAGCTTGGAGCGAGACAGTCCTTTTGTTATACCCCACTAGAGATTTGGATAATGTTGTGGTATAGTCGGGTTAGATCGAGCACAAATCCAACCGAGCCCTCAAGACTAAAAGACTAATAACTTACAGACCGAGCGTCTGATTAACGCACCATATATTGCGTTGAGACCACTATGACGTGGCGGTACTTTGGGAATTTTCTTCGTGGGACTTCGTGGAAGTAGGAGTATCAAACGGTGACTTGAGGAGAGGACCCTATCAGAGAAAATCAAGTTTAGTGTAGGAACCCTGTAGCTGGCTGTGACGAGGTACTAGGATCCTACGTGGGTTTGACGATGCACTAGGATCCTGTGTGGGTCTGACGAGGTACTAGGATCTTGTGTGGGTCTGATGATGTACTAGGATCCTGTGTGGGTCTGACAAGGTACTAGGATCCTTGGTGGGTATGATGAGGTACTAGGATCCTGTGTGGGTCTGACGAGGTACTAGGATCCCGTGTGGGTCTGACGATGTACTAGGATCCTGTGTGGGTTTGACGATGTACTATGATATTGTGTGGGTTTGACGATGTACTATGATCCTCTGTGGGTCTGATGAGGATTTAGGATCCTACTTGGTTATGCCTCTTAACAGAGTAGGATGATTCAACAGTTATATCTAATTATCTTTACTACTGTACCTAAGTTATACCTTGTGTGAGCTGAGTATGTACTTTTTGGCACTTCCCTTCATGGTAATACCTTGGTAGTATTCTTCTGTGTGGCATACCTATGTGGTACTTACCTTCATGGTAATCCTTCCTTTGTAGAATGGCTGAGCTTTGGGTTAATGAGTTGGGCCTTGTGTTTCCTCATGATTGAGATGGATTTACTTTATTATTTAGGTATATGTATGGGCATATACCTAAGTTGGGATTTCCATCTGTTTCCATGCTTTGTGGTTTATCCTTTGTGGATTTTTGTGAGACCTTGAGGGTCTTGGGATCCCTAATGAGTATCGTTATACTCACCCCTGCATGGGATATGCCCGCAACTTGTTGTGTTTGGTGCAGATGACGGACAACGCTGACTGAGGACGAGGGTACCAGGACTATAGGTAGCTCAGAGGTGGACCTAGAAGAGGCGTACTACAGAGATGACCGCTCGAGAGCTGTTCCTACCCTTCAGGTAGGATCCCTGGCGGGTGTTCACAGGAGCTGTTTCAGTTTAGTTGTACCTTTTAGTTTCTTGTACTTTCTAGTTGGGCTTTTATTCTGGCCCCGTTTACTTATTGTTCGCACTCTATTTACTATATAGTTTTCTCGTGTTTTTATCTTGACGTGTGCTTGGTTGCGTGTGCTTATAGGTTATAAAGGCAATGCCTTCCTGATTTTAGGGAATACACCTTTTGGTTCTAGTCTCCAACCCATGGCCTATGGAAGGCGGGCTTGGGGTAGTTACAGTACAGGCCCCAGGGGACGGGTCATGACAAACCTAGAGCTGGTGGCTCACTTTATTAAATTAGAATAGATACATGACTTGAATCCCAAAGGGATGATTAGTTTAGCAGTTTTGGAAAAAAATATTACTTACATGAACATTACATTACTATAGAAAATTATAAACTAAAACATAGATAATCCGTTCAATACCATGATTCTCCTAGATTAACCATGTATATCAGTCATAATATACATATTCAATCATGGAAAAATAAAACATAATAAAGGTGTGAACTCAGATTCTCATTAAGGGTAATCTTACAATAGACTCTATTATGAGTAAATAAGCATAAACCTTATGGAAAGTTGTATAATTGAAACATAAGCCACTTAAACATAGTAATAAGCATAATATAGAAAGAATAAATAAAACAATTCCATATAAACATTCACATATATATTCCACTAGCTGAATAATCACATTTAATATTTATAAATAATATAATAATGAGTGAATGCCTAATTATGGACATCTGAAACATATCTTCGAGACCTCAACTAGGACATATGAGAATAAACCCTTAAGGACAAGAAAAAACCATAACTAATAATAAATAGACAATGCTACAGACATGTCCATATCTGGTTTGTCTCATTAGACCTACCGATTCATCGAGGGGCTATATCGGGCCCTTCCCATCACTTACTAAGTCCAATATATTCCTTATATGAATGGGGTAAAACATTATCAACATAAACATTCATATTAAAACTATCATATGAAATGTTAATTTACTAACTATAAGCAATGGATGGTATCAAAATAGCACATCTATAGTAAAACATATCATAAACCCTTAAATACAATATGGTAGGTTGTATCATAAAAAATCAACCTCAATTAAGTATAAAATACAACAAAGGATGTTGAAATAGATGAAAATAATCTAATAAAATCATCAAAAATTTATTGGGGAAAATTATCACTTTTTAGTGATAAATCATTTAAATTACAAGAAATTATAAAAGAACACATTTAATTTGAAAATAATAATGTATTATTGTAAGGGAAGCTTCAAAATGTTAAGGCATCATGATGGAGGACTAATCTGCTCATACCACATAAGATAAAAAACATTCTTTCTGTTGAAAAAGTCATAAAGTGCCTTGTTTGGAAAAGGAAAAAATATTCCTTTCAAACCAATTTATAAAAAGTAAAACATGGGTAAAACAGAAATTAAATTTTTTTGGATTGTAATAAAATTATTTTTGAAATTATTTTTAGTAAATAATGACATGTATGATAAGTATTCTCTAGTATACAGTTACATATAAACAATCCAGAATAAAAATGAGACTGTGAAATTAACCCTTACCTTTTTATTTTCTTTAGTTGAGGGTGTGTTAACCTAATGTATAATAGTTAAAGAATATAATTAAGTTATAAAAAAACGATATACAAATATATTATATCATATATAATACCCTTATATCATTTTTAATAATATTTCATTATTATCATTGCTTCAGATGTTAACTATTTCACTTTTTATGTTCGTTTTGTCTGGAAAGTCTTTATTTTTATACATAGGATATATTTTCATCACATCCATAATGATATTAAGTTTTTAAATATTATATTCACACAAAATTTACATTTTTATAATCATTTTTGAATGCTTAACATGGAGATTGAATCTCATTGCGTCGTGGAGACGGTAGGTCGTACATACGCACGAGCAACATAATCTTTCCTTTAATGGTAAAGTTGTAAGGAATTAGATTGTATATTAATAATACATAAATTATATCATGTCATATTTATTATTTAGATAAATTAAATTCATCATTATACCCATCTAAAAAAATGGTGATGAAAAATAAATTACACCACAGTGTGGAGACAATAAGCCGTATGTACACAACACACACGATGATATTAGTTTTCATTGGATGGATAAAAGGAGTAATATTATTGTCCCATAATAATAATAAAATCAAATAATATATAATATTTATTTTTTATTTTTTATAATGGAAAAAACACATGAAGAGGATGTAGAATAAGAAAATGTTTTGAATGAATCGATAAAGATGATTACGTTTTCTTTAGAGAACCTCCTTTGGATCTCCTCTTAGGGACACTAGGGATAGAATTTTGAGAATAACATAACCTCTAGGATGTATATAAAAAATTTTAAATGGAAAATATTTATGTTTGAATTGAGAAATAAGGCTCAAAGTGTTGTGAGAAAGTGAGTGAGGAGGTGTCTTTTTATAAGAGAGGAGAGGGGCACTTTTGGAATCCTTTAAAATATTAAATTAATATAAGTTAAATTTTGATTTAAAATTGCTCCAAATTGAGTTATATAAAACATAAAATGAGTATGGGTCTATATAATCAAAAAAATTATTATTATATATCTTTTGGCCACAATATTAACATTCTATTTTGTTATTAACCCTTAGTTAAACCCTTTAACTCTTACCGTGAAACATGTGTTTTCACAAATTAAGAGTTAATATGGATACTATAAAATTAAAAACAAAACAAAAAAGGATAATTGATTACATATGTAACCTTATTATATGTATTTGTATGAATTTAATATTTTTATAAATTTTATATCATTTGATAAAATATTATTTATTATAATGTATCATTTATTTCAATTTTAATACTATTAATTATTTTTATTTTTAAAAATATACTAACAATATGATAACTTAAAACCAAAACTTCTAATATATCAATAAAATGTCTAATATATCTATAATATTATTTTATTTCATTAATTATGTTAAATTATATTTATTTTAATATTTTTAATTACATTTATTTTATATTCCCATTAATTAAACAATTACTACATAGTTATTATACAATCCTTTAATTAAATTTTTTATCCTATAAAAATTTAAAATAAATTATCATAATAAATATAAATTTATTATATTTAGAATTATTATTTATAGTTGAATTTATTTTATTTATAACCCTATATTAAAAATGGTATAGTTATTAAAATTTCAATATGACATCTTTAACTCTTTTTTAAATAAAATATAATAATTGCCATAATCTGACAAAAGTAGCATAAAAAGGGTTATAATTTCGTCCAAAGGTCTGTTTTTTTAAAAAACATATCCAATGAAATTAAGACAACTGTTAGGGTAATTTTATAATTTTATAATATTATTTTTACCTTAATAACCTAATTTACCCTTAACCGTGGCAATACAAATATATTTAAGTTACAATTCATATGTCCAATATTTAATGAAAACTATTTAAATAATTTTGACCCACTAATTCAAAATTTGGAATCCATTAATTTAAATTAAAAATACACTAGTTTCAGTAATTAATATAAAATCAATCCCATTAATGGGCTGAGAAAACAGGTTATTAATGTTTAAACATGAACAAGATTGAAATGATTTTATATATAAAATCAATATAAAATTGATGAAAATTAACTAAATTTAATTAAATGATAATAAATAATCTTTATATTCTCTAAAAATATTCAATAATATAATGTAACTGTATTAATTATTTCAATGAAAAAAGTTGTTCTCAATTAAAATTTAGTATTTTCAACTATTCATCAAAACATGAAACTTATGAGAAAAATACAAATAATTGAACAAAATTAAATTTTGATATTATGATTTAAAAGAAGAAGTTTATTTTGTCAAATAAAATCTATAAAATTTCAAAACTAAATTTAAAATAGTTGCACCATTAAAAGATGATAAGACTACATTTATAAAAATATAGCCTTTTTAATGTGTAAAATTGGATTCATTATTTTCTTATGTCTATAAAATATTTTGAATGAATATTAAATATATAATTTATATAATTTAGTTAATACTATTCATTCTTACTATTTTATTTTCTATGATTTTATAATCACTTATTAATACATCACGATTCACTCTAACTTGGTGTTGCATGCAACAAAAGCTACTAAATTTATTTAAAAATAAAATGTACCATGAAATCATGGGGTGTTACAATAACCATTTATTATATAGTAATTTTATTGTACCCATAAATAACAGTATATTAAGGGCTATGATAAAACCCAATTGATTCAGATGAAAGAAGTGATGGCCTCAATTGGTAGGATTGTGCCCTATGAAGCCCATTTATCTAAACTTCTCAAGGAGGTAAAATCACTGGGATTTTTCCATAATCAATCCCATTCCAATATAGAACAACTAAATCATAAAATAAACCACTTAAAGGTCAATTTAAAGCTCATCAAGATCATGACTTGGACCATGTTCTCCAAACCACCCAATGAAAATCACATGATCACACACTTTATTGTTAGGGAGTTTGCTGGTGAAATAAAGGGCTATGTATCAAGAACCTAATAGTATGGATTTGATTTTTTTAAAAAAAAGTATTATATTTATATTTTATGATTATTTTTTAATGATTAGATGATGAGTTGATAAATAATGATGAAAAAAAAATTTTATTTTTTTAAAAATGTATAGTTTCAATCAAGATGCTGTATTTTAAAGAAATCGAGAATTTATTAATGAAATGTTATTTTAATAAAAAATTATTAACAAATAATTTTTACTAAATATAAATTACAGTATAATTTTCTGAAATCAATAATAATTTTTATAATGGTCAGGAAACTATTATTTTAAAATAATTATTTTTCCATAATTATATATATTTTTTAATAGCGTAAATTCTAATACGTAGATATTTTTATCCTAAAATATATAATAATTTTCAAATTAGCATGTAAATATTATAAAATTGTTATTTTTTTCATAATTTTCAGTGATAGTCGAATCTTTGGGTCAAAATAAAATACGGTAATAATTTATCATTCCCATTATGACATCATAATGAATCAAAAGTGATGTAATTTTTTCTATAAATTGTATCCATGACCAAATATATATTTTAATTTTAAAATACGTTTTTAGTTTATTTCATGAATTTTATAAAGCCTTGATTAATCATCAGAAACCTATATTATATATCATGGTTTTAAAATTAATTCTTTATGAGGATCACTCACAATCAGATCACCAAGGGTAATATTTTAATGAGATCAGTTCTTAACATTTTAATTTAATGAAACCCACTAAAATTTAGTAGAAACTATGATAAAACCCATGTAATCTTTTGTAGTTGTGAAGACTTTATTATATGGAGTCCAAAACATATGTTTTTGGAAATAATAAAGAACTACCCACTCATTTCCTATAAAAACCCATCCAACATCCCATTACTCTTCAGTAAGAACCCTTGGACCACGTCTATAATATAAAATTACCGCTTTATATTTATCCCATGGTTTTTCCATTCTATAAAGAAGTTTCTCCGATGTTTTTGGAGACACCCTCTCAAGGTAAGGGGTCCTCTGCTTCTCCTATTTATTGAAGAAATTTCATGGTATTTAGCCTTTTAATTCCCAATTTATAATTTTGGAATATATTATTACATAAACCTATTACTGTCATGACCCGTCCCAGTGGGGCCCGCGCCATGACTCCCCAAGCCTGCCTCCAATAGGCCAGGGGCTGGTGACTAGCACCGAGTAGGCATATATCACTAACATGGGAGGCATTGCCTAAGTACCTGTACACACACACACATCTCCAAGCCCACAAATGCTGAAATGTAAAACACTAAGGAACAAAAATTCTTGCATACAACTAAACCCAACCAACAGAGTATGACGAAAGGTGAAGTACTGTAAAAATAAACTGGGCCAGGATACAAGCCCACCAAAAGCAAGAGTCTAAAAAACTGAAAAGTCAAACCTGTAAGCACAAAGGTACTGGGACTACCGCTCATAGCTGTAGGAACGCCTCGGCCTGTAGGGAACTCAGAAAGCTTGGTCCTATCCTGGTCCTCCCTGGACTCTGTCAAAAGGCTTCTCGTCTGCACAAGACACCAGACGTGCGGGCAAAGCCTGTGCAGGGGTGAGTATAACAATACTCAGCAGAGGACCCTGAAAACCACAAAGCAGTACAAAAAGTAAAGGTACAGTTAGCTATGTATAGTATATGTTTACAGAATATATAAAACAAACCATATATATCTAAAACCCAGACCTGTGGTCTAAAGACAAGTCACGCAACCGCATACCCCCACAAGGGATTCTGTTCAAAGATTCCGTGATGCGCTCGTTCTGGGAGAACACACTCCATAAGTCTTATAGCTCTGATGACGTCCGTCCGGGAAGTGCTTTTCGTCAGGAACAATCACGAGATAAAGCTACACTCATTATGGGAGACACACTCCTGAGTGGGAAAGATTTCGATACACAGATGAGGATCACTGCCAGGCCCATGGCGGATACCGCGACTCATCCAGAATTCACCTACTAGGTAGAGGATCAACGCCCGGTAAAGTTGGTGACGCTGATGTCTGACTCTACCTAGGGTCTGGAATGGATAGAGGATCTCGATTCGGGCCTCTGAGATGGATGCCCGACTCTATCACAGAAAGTCCTGATGAAGGGATCATAATCCTGCGTGAGGGAATGATGCATGACCTTCAGGGGAACAAGAATAAGGGGCACTAACCCAAATGAAATATTTTCAAGGCATGATGAACAAAAGGACCAAGCCATTTTCCAAAAAGTACACAGAGTGTAGAAATGATACTCGACGTGTTGTCTGACCCCGGGTACTGCCTGTGTATAACGGCACGTGTCGTGAGGCTGGTCATGTAGAAAAACATAATACATGGCGCGTAGTACGGAGTACACACCGTGTCTGGGTAACTGGGGTTGGCTCCATGTACTATGGCCATGTGCCCATACACGGTCATCACCCAGTGTACTCCAACCCATGCAATATGTACACGGGGTGACCCGCGCTGTTGCCCTTGCCCAACCGGGTGATGGAGTACACGATCGTGTACTCTATCCTGTGTCCGTGTATCCCTGGGATACACGCCGAGCTCCACGTAGTCGCCTCTGCCGAGCTATACACAACATGCCGCTTGAAGCCGTGTAGATCATCCCTTGTCTGTGTACTACCCAAAGTACATGCCGAGATTCGGGGAAGGTCTAACACACCGGGTCACCGGGGTCACACGCCATTTGATTTTTCTCTGACCCCGAAACCCTAGCCGTCACCTCCAGAACTACAAGGCGTGTTCTTCGGAAGTACACGGCGTGTATTCTGGAAATTTCCCGAAACCGCGCTCTTCACCAGCGCGCCTCCCGTACTGCTCCGATCATCAATCCGGCCATCCGATCACCGTAAAACGTCCAGGTCCTGGTCGCCCCGACCCCACGAAGCCACTTCCGTCATTTTCGGGCCTCCGATCGGCTCCGAAAACGTGTTCCTATCTTCCCACACGAAGAACGCCCGAAGAACACCCTTTCCAATCCGGTCTGATTTGTCATCCGCCATCATTGCTGCTCCTCCACAAGGACGTTGTGATGTCAAACCTTCGATTTGGGATCGTTGCGTCACAGAACGGATTCACAACAATTCGTTGTTCGTCGCCCCGCGAAGAACGTGAAGAACGCGCGCGGAAAAAGGAGGAAGAAATCCAAATAAAAAAATTGAGGAACAAACCTCTGCCGTCGTTCGTCATTTCGTTGACCTACTCCCATTAATAGGCTTAAAACAGGGAAAGAATCAACAACAACATAAAGCATGGATCAATTCCCCATAGTCTTCCAGAAGAAAAATCCCTCCCGCAAGAACGTACGAATCCGTGGATCAAATTTTTTGTGTTTGATCCGAGTTCGTCGTTTAAACTCAAATACAGGGAAAAAAATAGAAATATCAACCCCTATATTTCGAAATGATCGATCGTTGATGAAGGCATCGTGCTGTTGTTGTCGTCGATATCATTCAACGTTGCTGGTGTAGCGATTCTCGACTTCGATTCGTCGCCATTCGTCACCGGGAGTTTGCTCCAATGCGCTGTGGATTCTGCAGAGGTTCCTCTATCTATGTTTCCAACGATGTACAATTTCTTAACCCATTAAAAAGGAAAAAATGTTGTCATTTAATTATACAGAAGTATTAATGGATTTGACTTTCCATTTAGAAGTCATTAAGATGCACCATCAATTTTGGAACGAGCTGTGCCGTTGCCGCGCGACAGCAGATGTTTCCTTAAATGAAATAAAATAAACTGGTTAATTTAATTTAATTTATTTTATTTTACTTAAAACATCCGAAAATTAACTTTTTCCCTTGACCCATGCTGGTCAAGGTTAGCCTTATTCATAGGTAAAATCGTCGTCCCGGACGCAACGGTGTGCTCAGATTTTTAATCCGGGCATCCGTTTGGAAACTGCCACAACCACGCACATGTGCAGACTCACTTAACTAAAAAAAGTTCAAACCACCATTCCGGGCTCACTGGACCTCGAAATGATGTGCCGTCTTCGTGCCCGTTCTTGAAATAATTCCATATAATATTTAAAAATAATAAACGGAAAATCCAAGACACTAAATTCTCCCCACCTTGGGGCTTTACGTCCCCAAAAATCCAAAACAAAGGCTACTAAAAAAGATGAGGTTACTGGGCACGGATCTGGGCCTCCCGCTCCCACGTGCTCTCATGAAGATTCCCGTGCTGCCACCGGACGCGCACTAAGGGAATCAATCGCCCACGAAGGATCCTCTCCTGCCGATCCTCGATCTCCACTGGGTACTCAGCGAAGTCCCCTCTGTACTTGATGTCCAGCTCGCCCTAGTCGATGATGTGCGATGGGTCATGCACGTACCTCCTCAGCTGCGACACGTGGAAGACATCATGTACCCGATGCAACTGTGGCGGTAGATCCAGGAGGCACACCACCTTGACAACTCTGCCCAGGATCTGGAAAGGTCCAATGAACCTCGGAGATAGCTTGATGCCTCGACCAAATCTCTACAACCGTCGTCGAGGTGAGACCAGAAGGAAGACGTGGTCTCCCTCATCAAACTCCAGAGGTCTTCGTCGGCTGTCAGAATTAGACTTATGCCGGCTCTGTGCAGTATTCATCTGCTCCCGGATGATCTGCACCTTCTCTGTGGTAGCTCGCACTAACTCTGGACCCATGAGTGCTGACTCTCCGGGGTCAGTCCAGCAAAGCGGTGACCGGCAGGGTCTCTCGTACAAGGCCTCAGACGGTGCCATACCAATGGTGGAGTGGTAGTTGTTATTGTACGCAAACTCCACCAGTGGTTGGTGGTCCTCCAAACTATGACCAAAGTCCAAGATACAGGGTCCCAACATATCCTCTAGAACCTGAATGGTCCTCTCCGTCTGACCATTCTCCTAGGGATGAAATGTTGTACTCAAGTGTAGCTGAGTCCCAAAAGCCTCTTGCAATCCCTTCCACAACCAGAATGTGAAGCGGGAGTCTCGGTCTGAGACTATAGTTGAGGGGACGCCATGAAGCCAAACTATCTCCTGCACGTAGAGGATTCCCAAGCCCTCTACGGAACTCTGCTCCCTGATAGCTAGGAAGTGGTCTGACTTGGTGAGTCGGTCAATGATCATCCAGATGGAGTCGTGCCCCTTGGACGTCCGTGGTAAGCCCTTCATGAAGTCCATCGATATTCCTTCCCACTTCCACTCTGGAACTTCCAGGGGGTGAGCTAACCCTGATAGAACCTGGTGCTCAGCCTTCACCTACTGGCATGTGATGCATCGAGAAATGAACTCTGCTACTGCCTTTTTCATGCCTGACCACCAGAACTGTCTTCGGAGGACCTGGTACATCTTTTCCACTCCTGGATGTACCTCCAAAGGGGATGTATGGAACTCCCTAAAATTTCTTCCTGCAATGCCACTGGTACAACAGAGCATCCTCTAAAAAGAAGTACGTCCTCCCCACCTTGCGAATATCCATCAGGAGCATGTCCTGTGCATAACTGAGCACGTAAGGCCACACAGTCGACATCCCCAAGTTGTGCCTCCCTAACTCGCTGTAAGAGTGGGGGGTTGACAACCATCGACTGTAGGTAAGCTGTGTCCTCTCCATTCACGAAGGATAATTGTAACGCAGCTAATTGTTGTGTCACCTCACTCAATAGCTATGAGATCGATCTTCTGCTAAGAGCATCCGCCACCTTGTTCCCCTTCCCAGGAGTACAGATAATCTCAAAATCATAGTTCTGGAGGAACTCTAGCCAAATTATCTGCCTCAGATTCATATTCTTCTATGAGAAGATATACTTGAGGCTCTTGTGGTCAGAGTAGACAATAAACTTCTCACCCATAAGGTAGTGTCGCCACATCTTCAATGCGAAGACTACTGCTGCCAACTCAAGATCATGGGTCACATAGTTCTGCTCATGTGGCCTAAGTTGGCGCGAACCATAAGAAATCACTGCATGCCGCTGCATCAGGACACAACAAAGCCCGGTCCCTGATGCGTCGTAGAAAACTACGTACCTGACACCCTCCTCTAGAAATATCAAGACTGGGGCGCTCGTCAAACTCTGTCTCAACTTCTCAAAAGCCTGCTGGCACTTTTCTGTCCACATGAAGGGTTTCACCTTCCTTGTCAAGGCTGTCATCAGTTCTAATACTTGGGAGAAATAAGGAATGAATCTCCGGTAATATCATGCCATCCCAAGGAAGCTTCACAACTCCATTACGCTTCAAGTTGTCTCCCATGATAACACAGCCTCCACCTTGGATGGGTCCACAACCACTCCATCTGCTGAGATGAAATGTCCCATAAAGTGGACTTCCTGAATCCAGAACTGACACTTCGAAAGCTTTCCATAAATTTGGTGCTCCCGGAGTACATCCAGAACCACCCGCAGGTGGCTCGCGTGCTCATCCTCTGGCGCTGAGTACACAAGGATGTCGTTGATGAAGACAACTATGAATCGGTCCAAGTATGGCTGGAAGATCCGGTTCATTAGTCCCATGAACACAGCAGGGGCGTTCGTCACGCCAAAGGGCTTCACCAAGTACTCATAGTGACCGTAGCGACATCTAAAAGCCGTCTTCGGTATATCCTCATCCCACACTCATAGCTAGTGATAGCCTGATCGAAGGTCAACCTTCAAGAACCACTGTGCCCCTCTCAGCTGATCGAAGAGGTCATCGATCCTTGGAAGTGGATATTTTTTCTTCACCATCACCTGGTTCAGGCGTCGGTAATCCACGCCCAACCTCAGACTCCCGTCTGCCTTCTTGGCAAACAAGACTAGGGCCGCCCAGGATGAGATGCTGGGTCTAACGAAACCCTTGCTCTGAAAATCCTCCAACTGCACTCTCAGCTCACGAAGCTCTACGAGAGACATCCGATAAGCTGATGAGGAAATCGGTGTCGTCCCGGGGTGTAAGTTGATGCAGAAGTCGATTTCCCGGCTGGTAGGTAGTCCTAGAACATCTTCGGGAAAGACATCCTCATACTCTACCACCACTACTGGGAACTGAGAGCTCACAACATCTACTACTCCGAGGGTAAGGCTAGCCAACTCATGAGTGATCGGCTGCACCCTCTTATGCATGAGCCCATTTTGGGCTGCCTGGGATTCCTTTTCTCCGACAAAGGAAACCCTTGTTCCATCACGGCAGACACACCACACCCTTCGCCTAAAACAGTCAACTTGGGCATGGACCGAAGATAACCAATCCATACCGAGAATGACATCGTAAGGCCTCGACCCTACCGCCAAGAGGTTCCAACCGAAACTCTTGCCTCCAAGGGTATGATCACACTGTCTACAAAGGTGCGAGATCATTGAGTCTCCTCCCGTAGGTGTCTCCAAGCGTAAGGATCGAGTCAACGGTTCTACTAGAATCTCGAGGTTTTGTACAAGACATGTGGCTATAAGGGAATGACTGGAACCTGTGTCTATGAGTACGGAAGCTATGGTAGAAAAGACATAGATCATACCTCAAATCATCCCTGGATCCCCTGGGTCATATGCCTCGACCTCATGCACCTATCCCCGTCCCTATCCCCCAACCTACCTAAGCCTGGTGCGGACCTCATGGGGGTGGTGGTGGAAGTAAGTCGATGTGTATGCCACCGCCCGCAGCTCTCCCTACTCCTATGCCATGTTCGCCAGCTGGCGGATCTGCCTGCTCCATTCTCTGCCTCTGCCTCAGTGTTCCATCCACCACTTCCCTGTCAGCAGCTCGACGTGTCTGGAAATCTCTAGCGAGATGCCCCTACCGTCGCATGCATAGCACCGCTTCTCCCTAGGATATCTGGATCCCGCCTGAGAGCCCAGGACTGTTGATCCCCTATCCTGGGTCCTCCTATGACGTCTCCCATGTCCAGATCCCTGTGCCTGACGTCGGCTCCCTGCTGCTGGTGTCTCTACACCTGTCTGCCTACTGCTGACTACCGGCGGCTGTCTCTGCTCCGCCAAGAAGCTCTCGATCAACAAGGCTCGCTCGAGCACTCCAACATAAGTTGAAATGCATAGAGGCACGACACTAGCTCAGATGTAACGCAGTAGGCCTCACTCGAAGGTCCGAGCTCTGAAGTATTGATCCTTGGCCATATCCATCGAGTACCTGGCAAGGTTGGTGAACCTCGATGAATAGTCAGCCACTGTCATACTGCCCTGCTGGAGCTAAAGAAGCTCCTGGATGCATAAATCTCTCAGCGTAACCAGAGAGAACTCATCCCTGAAGATTCGCTCAAACTCTGTCCATGAAAGAGTCTCCTCATCATGAGTCTGTGTGGTCAGACTCCACCAACGTCCCGCCGAACCCTGAAGAAGGCCCGCTCCTAGGACCACCATCTGGTCTGCCGATGTCCTCACTAGACGAAAAATTCCAGTCACCACCTCATGCCAGTCCTCAGCCGCATGAGGGTCAGGCTCACCTCGAAACCTAAGGGGTCTCTGTCTCGGAAACTCATGGAGCGCGTTGAGCCTACGCTCCTCACCGGTCGGTACTGCGGGTACCACTGCCTGCTCCACCGGTGGTGGTATAATAGGTGCACCACCTGGTGGAAATTCTTGGGGAGCTGGTCCCTATATCGAATCCTCGTCACTGAGGGGGTCATCCTCGTGATCGTGTTGTTGAATCCTAGCAGGTATGCGTCGCGGAGGCATCCTATAAACAAACAAGAGGTACCACGATCAATGAGTATATCTGGATAGCTGACACCAAGGACATGGAAAACACCACCCATTCCTATATGATGCATGTACCTTTTATTTCCCCACAACTAGTGTTTTCGTGTACCGAGTCGAAAAGCAGGTTATCAGAGTCCTGGTGTATGGATACGTCGGTCGCCGCACCAACACTGGAGTCTCTGGCCTGAAAGCCGAACCCGAAACACTCAACACTATTGCCCCAAACCAAACTCATAGACTCTTGGTCCTAAGGTAGAGCCGACCACCTCTGATACCACTCTGTCACGACTCGTCCTAGTGGGGCCCGCACCGTGACTCCCCAAGCCCGCCTCCAATAGTCCAGGGGCTGGTGACTAGCACCGATTAGGCATATCACTAACATGAGAGGCATTTCTTAAGTACCTGTACACACACACACATATCCAAGCCCACAAATGATGAAATGCAAAACACTAAGGAACAAAAATGAATGCATACAACTAAACCCAACCAACAGAGTACGATGAAAGGTAGAGTACTGTAAAAGAAAACCGGGCTAGAATACAAGCCCACCAGCAAGAGTCTGAAAAACTGCAAAGTCCAACCTGTAAGCACAAAGGTACTGGGACTGCCGCTCGTAGCCGTAGGAACGCCTCGGCCTGTAGGGAACTCTGAAAGCTCGGTCCTGTCCTGGTCCGCCTTGGACTCTGTCAAAAGGCTGCTAGACTGCACAAGACACCAGATGTGTGGGCAAAGCCCATGCAGGGGTGAGTATAACAATACTCAGTAGAGGACCCCGAAAACCACAAAGCAGTACACAAAGTAAAGGTACTGTCAACTATGCATAGTATATGTTTACATAATATATAAAACAAACCAGATATACCCAAAACCCAGAGCCATGGTCTAGAGACAAGTCACGCAATCACATACCCCCGCAAGGGATTCTGTTCGAAGACTTCATGATGTGCTCGTTCCGGGAGAACATACTCCATGAGTCTTATAGCTCTAATGAAGTCCGTCCGGGAAGTGCTGTTCATCAAGAACCATCAAAAGATAAAGCTACACTCATTACGGGAGACACACTCCTGATTGGGAAAGATTTTGATACACATATGAGGATCACTGCCAAAGCCATGGCGGATTCCGTGACTCATCCAGAATTCACCTACTAGGTAGAGGATCAATGCACGGTAAAGTTGGTCATGCTGATGCCTGACTCTACCTAGGGTATGGAATAGATAGTGGATCTCAATCCGGGCCTCTCAGATGGATGTCTGACTCTCTATCACAGAAATCCCTGCTGAAGGGATCATAATCCTGTGTGAGGGAATGATGCCTGAACTTCAAGGGCACAAGAAGAAGGGGCACTAACCCAAATGAAAGATGTTAAAGGCACGGTGAACAAAAGGACCAAGCCGTTTTCCAAAAAGTACATGACATGTAGAAATGATACATGTCGTGTTGCCCGACCCCGGGTACTTACCATGTACAACGGCCAGTGTTGCGAGGATGGTCATGTAGAAAAACTTAATACACAGTGTGTAGTACGGAGTACACGCCGTGTCTGGGTAACTGGGGTTGGCTCCGTGTACTCTGGCCATGTACCCGTACACGGTCATCAACCAGTGTACTCCAACCTGTGCAATCTGCACATGGGGTGACCCGCGCTGTTGCCCTCGCCTGACCGGGAGATGGAGTACATGGTCGTGTACTCCATCCCATGTCCGTGTATCCTCGGGATACACACCGAGCTCCGCATAGCCGCCTCTGCCGAGTTGTACACGCCGTGCCGCCTGAAGCCGTGTAGATCACCCCGCGTCCGTGTACTACCCAAAGTACACGCCGAGCTTCGGGGAAGGTCCAACACGCCATGTGACCAGGGTCACATGCCGTGTGATTATTCTCTGACCCCGAAACCCTATCCTCCACAACCAGAACTACACGACGTGTTCTTTGGAAGTACATGCCGTGTATTCTGGAAATTTCCAGAAACCGCACTCTTCGCCAGCACGCCTCCTGTACTGCTCCTATCATCAATATGGCCGTCCGATCGCCGCAAAACTTCCAGGTCCTAGACGCCCCGACCCCATGAAGCCGCTTCCGTAATTTTTTGGCCTCTGATCTGCTCCGAAAATGTGTTCTGATCTTCCTGCACGAAGAACGCTCGATGAACGCACTTTATGATCTGGTTCGCTTTGTCATCTGCCATCGTCGCCGCACCTCCACAAGGATGTTGCGATGTCGAACATTAGATTTTGGATCATTGTGTAACAGAACGGATGCACAATGATCTGTTGTTTGTCGCCCCGCGAAGAACGCGAAGAACGTGCGGGGAAAAAGGAAGAAGAAATCCATATAAACAAATTGAGGAACGAACCTCCCCCGTCGTTCATCACAGCGTTGACCCGCTCCCATTAATAGGCTTAAAACGGGGTGATAATCAACAACAACATAAAGCATGGATCAATTCCCCATAGTCTTCCTGAAGAAAAATCCCACCTACAAGAACGTACGAATCCGCCGATCAGCTTGTTCATGGTTGATCCGCATTCGCCGTTTAAACTCAAATACGGGTAAAATAAATCTAAATAGAAACTTCTACTTTTCGAAAGGATAGATCGTTGATGAAGTCGTCGTGCTGTCGTTGTCATTGATTTCCTTCAACGTTGTTGGCGTAGAGATTCTCGACTTCGATCCGTCGCCGTTCGTCACCGAGTGTTTTCTCCAACGTGCCGCAGATTCTGCAGAGGTTCCTCTCTCTACGTTGCCAACGATGTACAATTTCTTAACCCATTAAAAAGGGAAACATGTCTTCATTTAATTATGCAGCAGTATTAATGGCTTTGACTTGCCATTTCAACGTCATTAAGACGCGCCATCAATTTAGGAAACAACTGTGCCGTTGCCACGCTGTAGCAGATGTTTCCTTAAATGAAATAAAATAAACTGGTTAATTTATTTTATTTTATTTTACTTAAAACGTCCGAAAATTAACTTTTTCCCTCGACCCGCGCTGGTCGAGGTTAGCCTCATTCTTAGGTAAAGTCGTCATCCCGAACGCAACGGTGCGCTCGGATTTTTAATCTAGGCATTTGTTTGGAAACTACCACAACCGCGCACAAGTGCTGACTCACTTAACTAAAAAAAGGTCAAACCACCATTCCGGGCTCACTGGACCTCGGAATGATGTGCCATCTTCGCGCCCAGTCTCGAAATAATTCCATATAACATTTAAAAATAATAAACAGAAAATCTGAGACATTACAATTACCACCCTTATTACATCTACTTTATTCTATACCCTCTTTATATCATTAATCCCTCCCACAAATCATTGATTTCCTTTATTATATGGTCAAAATTATCATGCGGTTTTCCATTCCAATCTTTTTTTTATGACTACTCATCCACATTTCCAATCAGGGGTATTGACCTATATATACCAATACATCTTTGATCAGAAACATCCATGTAAATACCCCATAATCCATAATTTTGGAATTAAAATTGACAAAATATTATCCTTTTTTGAATGATCTGTGTGGAACACTTATGCACGAACATGATGTAAAAGTGACAGGTGAGCCCAAAATTATATATCGCTAAAATGTGTTGGGTAATGTTTTAATATCATGAGATTCCATATATGTTTCATTTATGTTTATCCTAATCACACAACCTTATTTTTTATTTGAGTTTTACCTTTATATATGTTTATGATTCCCTGTTTTAAGTTGTTCCCACATTCCCATGTTTCCTTTATGTTATCATGTTATATCATGCCTCTTTGTTCAATATTATAATTATAACCACTTTTATGTCCCATTTATATTCCTATTGAATAACATGTGATATATTAATTATTTTTTAATCTTAGTGGTCTTTATAGTTCACCCCATTCTTATGTATGTCACAAGGTTATCTTTTTTAGTTTTGAGAGTAATGGAATTTTCAAAGAATATTAAGAATGTTTTCAATTATATTTTTGTATCCATATAGAAAGTTTATATTCTATATACGTAATATATCAATTAAAATAGGATTCATGGTCTTTTTGGGTTTTTTTGTGTACATTTACGCAATAAATCATGAAATATATTGAATTAAAATATGGGTTTTCAATGTTTGTCTCAAAGAATAGTCCAGTTATTTTTTTTGGAATAGGATTAGAAAACACTATATAGTTCCTTAGGAATAATAATAAACATAATAAAAAGAGATAAATTTTGGTAAAGTATATATTATTTGGTTACTAAGAAAATACATCTCTCTCTAGATACTACAAGAGGGTGTGGATCAAGAATAAATGTTCCTAGGGGTAATCGACCTGAATGCAACATATTGAGCTAAGCTCGATTATGTACTAGAACTTGAAAAAAGGATTTTATACACCCCTAGTTTGTCACTCCTTGGGTATATTCTTTTTTAAATTCATAATCTCATTATGAACCATTATTATGGGAACAAAAATTCCCATAAGATTTTATATTTTTAAATAGATCATGGTTAAATTATATTAAAGCCTATAAATTCACAGATTAAGGAATATATATTTTATGAGTTATCCATTTAATTTTCATGTTTTCCCATTTATGTTTTTAATATTTAAAAAATAATCATCCCAAATTTACCCATTATTATTTTCAGTGGATAGAAATAAGAGAAACTGAGGAAATAACCAACATGTGTGGCAATGTGATGACCATGAAAATAAGATTCCCAACCTAATTGGATTAGGAATTACAAAATTAATTACTATAGTTTCTAATTTGAATAATGTTTTGAACAACATCCCAGATTAGGAGAAACACACAAATAACCCCTAGAAATTGAAAGTTTCAACTGATATCTTTAAATGACAAAGGCCTCTAACTATCAGTGGATCTTATATTACCTCAATAGTGGAACAATGGGTTTGATACCTTGAAAAAATATTTAACATGATTCAATGCCCTGAGGAATATAAGTTTTTACTATATTCTTATCATATGGAGGGAGAAGATGATTAATGGTCTACGTTGGTAAAAAAATGATGCATGGGGAAGATATTTGAGTGATATAATTGAAGGAATTTCAGAAATTTTTGTTTCGTAAATATTTTCATTCCACTTTATGATTTAAAATAGAGGGTGATTTCCATGCCCTTAAGAAAAATTCGGATGAATCAATTAAGGAATATGAAGACTTGTTCACAATACATGTACAATAAGACTCTGACTTTATCATTATCCCCAAATGTAATGTTGAACGCTTATTTGGTGGATTGAAGTTGATTCTACAGAGGGCCTAGGAAATTATGGACTTTGATAGAAGTTAGGAAATTATCCAATGTACCATCAATGTTAAAATTGAGATAAGACAATCTCTAGGGTGTCAGGAAGATAAGAAGATAAAAGTGGAGTTTACTTCTAATAGCGTGATGGAGAAATTTAATGGTTGAATGGAATTTTAACATCCCACTTATCAATGTTTTTGGAATAAGAACACAAAAAATTTTCTAAAGTGGATAAGGAAATAATTTAGGAGCGGGAAGGAAGAGAACGTAGCCAGTGATTTTCAGTGAGGGAAACCCAAAAATATGATAGAATAATGGAATGATATGGTCAACCCTCTACCTATTGTCCAATATTTTAACTTCAAGGAACAAAGACTCTATGTGAATCAATTCACTAATCTAAGGGGTGTCAATAGAAACCCATGACAGTAACCTCTAAGGTCTAGAAAAAAAGATAAATATTTTT
>CAUJRU010000015.1:5720201-5750571 GCA_963277665.1 Viscum album | reverse complement strand
TAGCTAATATCATAATCATAAACATGGTTTCTTTGGGAATATTTTCAAATCATAAAAATATTTTCGAATCCTTCACAATGGTTTGTAAATAAATTGTTAATTATCCAAAGCATATCCCCAAGAGTGTCAAACTAGGTGCACAGTAAGGCATGTTTTCATGCACCATGCGATTATCAGGTCAAGTCCAACGTTCCCTTTTCTAATTTATTACTCCTAGTTAAATCTATGTTAGAACCAAATCTACTTGTAGTATCCATACAGAGATTTATTTATAATAAAACCCACAAAATCTCTTCCTTATCAAAATTTTAAGAGGTTATTCTATACTTATTCTCAAATTCTATCATAGGGTTATGTTCCCTAATATATTTTTTCCCTAAATATTGTTATTAAGGTTTCTACTAAACTTCATATGATACCAACTATAGTTACCCCTACTCCAGTAACCTAGATCCAGTTTCATCTTTTTTATATTTGTATAAAATAAAAACAACCACGTCCCAAAGGACTGAATTGTTTATTAGTATTGGTAAAATAGATACATACTTGAAATTCACATTATATTTTAAGACTTAAAATACACAAATATTGTTATTTGAGAATTTCTTGATTCCACTTAGTGTACCCATGCATATCAATTCACAAAACACTTACTGTAATCCAAGGGAAAATAAAACATAAGAAAGGGGTGAGCTTAGATTCCTAGTAAGGGTAAGATTACATCGAAAGCTATAAATAAATAAGTCATAACAAATATGGAAAGGTAAATAACTGAAACACATTCCATTTAATCGGTAACATTAATATAATATAATAGTAATAAATGATGATCAAATAATTCTATATTAATAATCACATGTGCTAGAAAATTACCCATGGATATTCTAACTAAAAGAATAATCACATGGATTATCAATAAATGAATTTGTAATGATGTAATGCATAATGCTGGAAATCTTAAACATACCATCAAGGCCTATTTCTTGTACTTCTTACTATAAAGGCCTCGTTCCAATACATATTACATAAATGGCTAAGGCCTCATCCAAATACCCAAGCTAATTTGTCTCATGAGACCCACCAATGCATCGAGGGGAAATTTAATTCTAGGACCCACCCATAACTTAATAAATAAAATTAATTCATCACATAAAATGGGTGATACATAATCAACATAAACGTTTATGTTGAAACAATAACATATAAACTGTTAAAAATTACCCTAATTAATAAACGTAATCATAAACCATCCAGAGTAATATGAATGATATCAAAATGGTATATCCCCAGTAAAACTGATCATAAACCATGTGGATAAATAATAATTATGGTATTATTACAAAATATCCTAGTGGAGCATAATTATAATAATGTTTTGATGTCCTTGATTAATATAAATACCAAAAAAGATCCTTAGAAAAAAATTTGAGGACAATAACCATTGCATTTTTAAAATGACCATTTAAAATAAAAAGTTCACAAATAATTTTGAAAATACTTTAATTTGAAAATAACCTTTAAATATTGTAAAATAATTTTCAAAACATTTATTGGACAGGATGGTGTAAAATTCCATTCATTTTGTACACAGTAAAACAAATATTCTTTTCATATTTTTGGTAAAATGAAAATGAGAATTGTTTTGAAAACAACATAAAGATTCATTTCAAAAAAAAATTAAAACATAGGTAAAAATCTTTTTTGAAAACATGTTTATAAAACATGTTTTTGATGTAAAATGGGTTTTCGATTGACGAGAGAAATAAAGTCGGATTTTATTAAAAACATTTTCTCAATAATTTTAAAAACCAAAAGTGGAAATATGGTAGTATTACTTGAAATGTTTAGGAATAACTAGATGGAAAATAAATATATTTATTTTAAGATATAAATATCAAATAATTCCCATAAGGAATACTTAAACAAAAATATTCCCAAATAATGATGAGATTGTGAAATAAACTCGTACCACTTTGGAAACTTTTGAATCCTAAGCCCCAAGAAAGAAAGAAATATAAATTGAAAATTTAAATAACATAAATAAAAATATATTAATGATACAAAATATCAAAATGGGTATTACATACACCACACAAAGGAATAAGTGGTGAATATTCAGTATTTCTCAAACAAGTAAAAGTGAGATGAGTAACTCTTACCTCAGGTTTGAATTCATTAATATGTGTCTGAACCTCCTATATAATAAATATAGGATTATTATAAACCTATTAAATAACCATAATCATATATATCATATCATATATGATCCACTCATAACATTTTACCATATTTTTGTTAATAATATTTCATTGTTTTTATTATTTCAGGTGTTAATTTCCTTGTTTTCTCCTACGTGTTTTTTTGGTTATTGTATATAGGGTATAGTTCCATAATTTACATAATTATATTAATTATATAAATATTATTTTTTTCATTATATACATTACTATAAACATTATTTAAAATTGGATATATAAAATGAATCACATTGCTTCATGGAGACGGTAGGTTATACATGTGCATGAGTGACGGTATCATTCCATTAAAGGGTGAAAGGGTAAGGAAGTGTATTATATATTAATTTTATAGAATTTATATCATGTAGTATATATAAAATATATTCATTAATATTATTACTTATTAATTTCCATATAAATAGTATGTGATAAGAGAACCACATCACTTCGTGAGGCAGTAGTCCTCCATACATACGAGTGATGTTATCGTATTTTAAACGGAGTGGAAAGTAAGAAGGTATATGTGATGTTATATTTCCAGAAGTATAATTATATCATAAATATTATATATATATATATATATATTAAACCCATCATTATATCCAACCATGAGAAGTGTTAATGGAAAATGTGTTACATTAGTTCACGAGATGGTAGGTCACTGTACACATGATTGACGATTTGGTTTCCATTTGATGGAAGTGGAGATGGATAAATATTACACCATAAAAATAATAATATATCACCATATAGGAGATAATTTTTCTATTATATTGGAAGTTTTAAGACATAATTGAAGTTTGTAAAAGAATAAAGAAAAAGAAAAAGCCTAGTGTAGATAATTACCTTATCTTAGAGAAACCTTCTTTAGATCTCTCTTTAAGACCCTAGGGTTGGTCTTTTGGGAAGACCGTAATATTTAAATTGTGTATAAGGATTTTGGGGATATAATTTTTTAGTGGTTGTTATATAAAAATGGATTTATAGGTGTGAATAAGTGAGGGGATTAAGTTCCCTTTTATAAGTGGTGAAAGGGGACCTTCTTGGAAATTACTAGGAAATTTCCCAAAATAATCCAACATGATAAAGTCATTATCACGAAAAAAAAGTCAAAAATGAACCTAGATTAAAAATTATAAAGTATGAGGTGTGAATATGGTCATAAAATATTATTTTTAATAGTTTTTAGGTCATTTTAACCCTTACCTTCTTATTTTAACCTCATGGTAAACCTATTTTTACCTCCACTGTGATAAATAATTTTTACTGTTTTAACAATTCATTATGATAAAAAATTAAGTTGAAATTATTACATAATATAAATTATTATGATTAAAAATATTTAATCTATTTTTACAAATTAAATTCAAAAAATTGGAAAATTTTAATTTAAAATCAATCCCACATACGTGACAAGAAAACCAGTTTTCAAATAAAAAATGTTCAAAATTTTACAAAGTTTTTATATAAAAAATCAATATTAAAATGATTAAAATGAAAAAAAAATAATATTAATAGATATATAACTGAAATAATTTTACTTTTAAACCAATTTAAAATATAATTTATCTTTATAAATAATTGAAACGAAAAGGCAGTTTTCAATTTAAATTCAGTATTTTCACTATTCATCAGAAAATTAAAATTTTTAGAAAATTCTCAAATATTCATAAAAAGATAATTTTACATGTATATTTCAAAAATTGTTTTTATTTTATCAAATAAATTTTAAATAATTGATAAAAAATAATATTAAATTATTTTTTCAAAGCATAAGTAGACCGCCTTTTAGAAAAATACAGTTTTTAAAAAACACTTATTTTTCTTTTAAATGATTCTTATTTTTTAATAATAAATGGATAAACACTAAATTTATTTTATACATATTTAAACCATATAATTTTGATAATTTAGTTAGTAATATTCATACCCCCTACTTAACAACCAAGTTAAAATGGTTATTTTTAAATAATGATATTTTAATAGAGTATCGTGTTTCATTCGATCCCGGTGCTGCGTGAATTGAAAGATATCAAAGAGATTGTATTAATTTAAAAATAAATACATTGTAATGTTTTAGGGTGTTTCATTCTCATCAAATCTCAGTGTTGCATGTCAGTACTGCTATCGCTACAGTACTTGCTACAATACCCCCCTCCACTACATTATCTCCACTACTAAAGATATTATTATATTATTAATATAAATAATAGTATAATAACTAATATTTAGTGATTAATAATATAAATTAATAAATTTTTATTGACTAACATATTTACTATTTAATAATTATATTATTTATAATATATTATGTTATGTATTATTAATTATATAATTATTTATATAATTTATAATATTATATTAATTATTAATATTATAAATATTTATATAATTCATAATTAATTATATTATTAATATTTAATAATAACTTTAATATGATTATTAATTATATATATAATGCATAATTATAATAAGAAGTTTTAATATAATTAACAAATATTAATTATTATTCTTACCAATGCAGTTATTAATATTAATTTTTCTTCATTATTCATAAACATTTTTATTAATTTATAATTATATAAATTTATTTATTTTATGTAATAAAATGTAATATATTAGTAGGTTTTTAAATAATGTATAACTAAAGATTTTAAAAAATATTTAACATGTATCATTCCAATACACATCATTGTCTCGGGTACTCCTTTGTGCCATAGCATGAAGCATAGAAAATGAGTCTATTCCATGTATGCCGATGTGTATGCTATGGAATATGTACCTATTGTGTATCATCTCTGGTATGTACCTCCAAATCATCATGTGTGATAGGTGGTGGATCTATAGTCTCCTCGCTCGTACCCTATCCTAGCTGCAAGGAAAGTGGTAGCTGATTAGAATTATCTCCAACATGTGAAGAAGATAACTGTTGTGTAGTGGGTATCTATGAATTAGAGAAAAATATAGACTAAAACATATACCAGTCACCCTTTATCACTTTATCATAATCTGACATTGTAAGATATTGTGTAGAAGAATCACTAGCAGATGTGATGGGGCCCTCTAGAGGAATAGCCTATGGATGTGGTTGTGTCTGTGCTTGTGCCTTTGGTTGTGGTCATGGATATGGATTACCTATAATAATAAGTGGAGGGGCATTTGGATGATAATAATGAACATCCTCCTATTCCACACCATCACATTTTGCATCCATAACATTCTCATCATCCTCTAGCACATCCACATATGGTTCATCACCGTCAGTAGGATCTTGAAATCAAAGAAAACCCCCATGATAAATCTCATCCATGGGCTAACACAAATATATGGAAGCTAGTTGAAAATATGTCTAGTCTAATGTGTCTTTATGTGTGGGATAAATGGAATGTATCAGGTGTGTGATATGAACATCCTATAAAAAATTATGTAGTTAACTAAAGTTATTAAAATAGGTATTCAAAAGTGGAGGGAGGAGTTATTTCCAACTAATAATATCCCCATCTATGAATCATAATATATAATAATGAGTTTATGAAATACTAGGGAACATAACAAATCCAATCTAATAGATGCATACTTAATGTGCCTACCCCTTGTAATCGTAATTCATGACATTTCTTCCACATCTCAATATAATGTGCATGATATAGCCTCCAGTCAAAGTCTCACTTACATAAAATCTTTAAGGAATGATGTGAAGAAAACTAAATGGGTATTATAGGAATGGGATGATAAAATCCAAACTGCCTCATAAATCTATCTTCATGATTCCACTCAACAATATGAAAATGAAATATAGGTGTGACACAAAATCTAGCATCAATCATCACTATACAGTAAGGTGGGAGACTCTGGATGATAATCATAGTATATTATATCCATAAAACCTGAAATATAAAAAAATGAATAAATAGTTAATAAGTGAAGTCATGTAAAGTACACAATAATAATTTAATTATATAATTAATAACTTCATACGTCATCTGATTGAATACTTCCCAACATAAGTCTGTAAGCATTGACACCATTTCTAGAGGAATATGAATATCGATGGGCCCAACTCCCCCTATAGATAACATTTTTATACTTATAGTTTTGTAATAAAAATTTATGCATTTGATTTTAACATAATAAGGAAGATAAAACATACCATCTTATACACAAGGACTCTCATAAAATATTGATAGGAAATGGCACGTACATATGTGGAGATAATAAAGGGATGCACTCCCATATCCACATCTAGATAAGAATAAAACATCCTATAATATATTTCTTTATGCAACATACACTGTATAGTGCTATGTATGTATAAGTAAGACATGAAAACACCAAGAAATATCTCCATACTTGGATTGGGCCCTCAATTAATTGTAAATACATCAAGTTTAAAAATGTAGTGGAATGGTTGATAAAGATCATTCCACTAATAAGTATCATAATGCATGGATGCACAAATTTTAGCACAATGATGTCATTAACATCGTTAGTTGGATGGGTGAAGTTCTAATATATCCATGGAATACATAATTGAATATCGATGATAGACCTTCCATCTTCTTGGACCTCAATTTCTATTATTTTATAAACTAAATAAAATAAATTAGCACAAACTCACCCTTTCATAGCCACACACTCGATGGGGAGGACTAACATAATGAAAACATCATCAAGAGTAATAGTCATCTCTCCATTTGGAAAATGAAATGTATGTGTCTCTGTCCTACATATCTCAACCTGGGAAGTAATGATATGATAATCGATGAAGGTGAATCCAGACATTGTTACACCATAGAACCCTATACAGTGAAGATGAGGGAAGAAGGAAGGAGGTGATAAAACATGTTGGAAATGATGTGACCATTGTATGCTTAGAGTATGAACATGATGACCCTTTATGACTAGACATAAAATATTTTTTTCCTAGAATATAAAAAATAGAAGGCCTTCCATCTATAAATTTTATATCATCATTACATTTTATAATTACTTTAATATAATTTGTAAAATATTTTTAAAAAAATAGAAGAAGAAAAATGATGTACACGATAAGAATTCATAATTACTGATTATGATGAAAAATGACGTAAATAAATAGTTGTAATTAATTTTATTGATTTACTCTAATAATTAATTGTTTTAATAATCACCAATCATGTTTAATTTATTTCTAAATAAATATGTTTATTTTTTGAAGTAAGTTATTTTATAGAAAATTATGAAAACATTTATATGTATTGAAATGATTGTATGATTGATATATTGATCATGATGAAAATACAGTATAGCATAAGTTATTACGTGATATATTTAACTGGCCACATCATAAAGGAAGGGAATATTCAATGTGATAACACTTTTTTAGAAGAATCCATGATACTCTGTTTTCTCACACGAACCTCAACCTTTTAGAAAAGATTCATGAGGCCGCTTCATGTCATTTCAAAGACATATTTAATGACAATTATTTTAGAGGTAGAACCTCTTTTTATTCACTTATTTTGTGTGTTTAATTTATTTATAGTCGAAATATCACAAAATTATTTTTGATTCAAACTATAAATGAAACAATCCATAAAGGAAACAAGAAATAAATGAAAGAATCCATAAATGAAAAATCATGAATATGAAGAAAAAAATACACAGCAATGATAAAATACATAAACTCAATCAATGATGATGTGAAGTGGATCCCTTTCCCACAACTTTAGGTATTTTTTATGAGAATTACCTTCTATGTGAAAAATGGTGTATCATAGTCCCACTCCCAATTCTTAAGGCTAGTCCATCTCATTTTGGATATGAGTATACTTTAGTTGTCCCTGAGGGTGCACCTGGTATTATCTGGGACCACAATTAGCTGATCAATGGGAAAGGTAAAAGTATAAAAATCACTAACAAGAATCCAAGGTTCACTATAATAGTTAACTAGATTACTCACATAATATACTAGGTCAACATAAGGTTCTCATGATAAGTTCATCAATGCACAAGCTACAATGACGTGTGCATAGGTATATCTGAATGTATGGAAAGAATTGAAATCATAATACCTAATTTCCATTAATTCCACTAGCACTTAGCCACTGTTTCATTAGAGTGTGCCATGGCACTATATTACCTAAAAGTGGTTCCTTACTTATTAAAATCAATGAATACAGACTAATGATGTGTCATGCAATGTCATATTAATGAATCTATGGAAGTTTTGACCACAACGCATTCCATGTCGCATCCTAAAATATACATGTTAGGGCCATTCAACAAAGTACTTCACACATCTATAAAATGTCTCATGTACTATTCCTTTCATTGGTAGTTTACAAACACCCTTGAAGACCCCATTTATGCACTATACAATATTAGTGGTCACATGGTCATATCTCTTCAGACCATCATATGTTAATGACCATTTCCCCTTCAAAATATGTATCATATATTCATATAACTCTTGATTAGACCTTAAAATTACTTTAATAAGATGATCAAACTTTCCTTATTGGTGATCGTATGATGAAACCAGAAGACAAAAATGTATTTAATAGGATATTAAAAATTATTCCATAAAATATAAGTTTAAAAAAACATACCCAACTTGATGATTTCCTTCTTTATTACCTTATCTTTTAAATGCTTGTGCACATTACTATCAATATGTATGATCAAATATCAATGATAAGCATTAAATTGTTACCATGAAACTCCATCATTGTTAATGGTCCCTATAATTTCTTGATGATGGTTAGATATCAGATATACTCCCTGAATTTTTGTAACATGAATACATATACAGGACAAAAACAAACTCCATGATTCAAAATTATCCTTTTCAATGATGGAAAATGAAAGTGGTACATGATTATTATTACCATCCCATGTGGAAAAAATAATTATAACACATATATAATTTTTATAAAAAAAGTTCCATCGACTTGAATGAATTGTTAACAATAAGGAAAAGTAGTGATACATGGATTGAATTCCCAAAATAGCCTATGGAAATTCACCTTTGTTTGATCAACTTGATTATCTTGGAAGACATACTCAATAGTGTATAGCTAATAAATAACCTGATTTTTGAGTGAAAACAATCACATTATTTATAAAAAACCGCATATGATTTATCAAAAATCACCATAGGATTTGAAAATTGTATTTATTTTTTTATTCCAAGATTTTACATAAGATATATTGTATTTAAACAACTGTTTTATTACGTACTAGAAAAATGACATAGTAATCTAATGAAACATTTGTACCATCTCAAGAATAATAGTCTTTATAAACTCTGCATCAAGTGAGGAGTTATCCCACGATAATCTTAGATATACACAAGTATGTGAGCCTTCCAACTTAGTTATAATCCAACATGGAATTTTTCATATATTTCATTTATTTTAAATTTACATTATATATTTTATATGTCACATTGAATGCGATATTTTTCCTTGTTGGACTCATCAAACAAAAAATAAAAATTCCACTCTATGTGGTATTACTTTAACAAATTTTTTAGTGCAATTTTTGTTTCAAACTTTTGTCAAGCATGTAAAGTGTTATCAGGTGATATATTTGTGTTACCTATAACTCTTGAGAATTTAGTAGTTGGTGTAATCACACCCTAATTAAAATGTTGTGCATGCGACATTCCTTAGACTAAGGAAGTAAATAATGTAAGATGGTTACCACTCACTGGTTCTTGCCTATCTGTCAAAGGAAACTCAGAAGGTTTATTCCCCATATCATCCTCACCCACATAATCTCCTTTACATCATCATACACCTTATCATCAGATAAAGTCTCATTCATTAAATCTGGAGTATCGATGGGGATGTCCCCTATAGTGATTTCTATATTCTGATCATCTTATTCATAATTAGATTCGGTTACTATAGTAATATGAGAATACAATGAATGATAATGTTGTGAAGTTCTGAATTTAATAGATCTCCCATAACATGGTTCAATAGTAGTATATTACTCCTCATCAATAACAAAAATATCCACATATAATTCCATTAAATTAGTGCTGTATTTTTTCCTGAACAACGATGATGTCGACACCCAATCCTCGTCATCGATCAGGGGAAACTCAACATTCCTTGGAAAATCAATATGTTGAAGATGTTAATATGTTATTGAAGTAATTACTTGATCAGACCTCAGTTTTAAGAAACTATGAATCATTATATGAACTTCATCCAATGTCACACATTTACAAAGATTTTCCACTCATATAGGCGGAAAACTATATCTGAAACCCCGATTGGTATAAATTACCTCATCACTTTAGTATATTAACATAGACATGGTTACATAGAAAGAAAATTTAATAAAACATTATATATATTTATACCTATCATAACCCGCCTCCTTCAAGATGAAGAAATAGAGATAATGACCCCCAAGTCCCGCCATCAGTAGGCCCCAGGGTGGTGACCAACACAAAGGGTATATAATATCATAAAATGGAAGGCATTACCCTTTTTATAAGAAACAAGATCAAGAGATAAGAGGATTCATCCCAAAAATAACTCCAATAAATTCATATAAAAGAAATCCAAAATCCATCCCACGTTCATGTTTAAAACAATATTGTAACAAATACAATAAAAACTCCAAATTAAATACCAAAGGAACAAAGCTAATCAGTGACACAAAAATTGTACCATTGTTCAAGCTAGTAAGGTCCATCACAATCCATGTAATCCTCCTGGAAACTTGAAAATAGTTTTATATACATAGGGTAAGAATACAAGTATACTCAACATGAAAAAACAAAGTCTCTAATGTACAAGTGGATAAGCATACTAATTCCCCTATGGGAAAACAGCATAAACCAATTGCACCTAACAAGTAATACAATCCATCCCAACCTCACCAAGGTTCACTTACCAAATAACACAATTCAAGTAAATTAATATATTAATCACATCAATGATTTGGGTACTATGCACCACTTACCACTGGTTAGCTACTCATACTCTAATGACGAACATCCTAATGCTTCCACACTTTTCCAAAATCCCCACATCACAACCCACCCACACACACTTGGGTCTCAGAGCTGTTGTTGTAACCTGTAAAAATGAAGCTCACCATATCATGCCCGCAGACACCTAGGATAAAACCTTACCACATCCCACCCATAGACACCTAGGCCAAAACCATACCACATCCTGAAGACACCTAGTAAAACACACCACATATCATCTTGTAGACACTTTGGAAAGAACACCTCTCCCACAAGCCCTTGGTCCTCACAACTGCACCATAATCTGCCTGAAGACTCTTGAGTTACCAATGCCTAGAAGTGGGAGTAGAGAAGAGAAAGTAACTAGTCATCCATCCTCCCACCAGGATGTTGGGAAAGACACCCTCCACCGTGACAATGGGGGTGTTTCGAACATAGTGCTCAATTAGGGTGGGGTACGTATAGAAATCAAAAGGAAATACATGTATATATATAATACCAAGAACTCAAGCCCAACCTATGGGTTTTCAACCAAAAACAAATACAAAAAAATCTCTTTTTCTTCTACCTCTAAATGAACGACCACACAACCAGCCACAACTCAAATTCATAACCCCATCCAATTAATTTAACCAATTATTATTATTTATTGACAAATTCATTTGTTCATTCCATCCCTACCTAGGAAACTACTAACCATAGCACGTAACAAGACACATAGCATAAAACACACAAGGAATAAGAACCACGGTAAACTAACCCACTTCACATTTACTCCCCATTTAACACCCATTTATACTATAACATACCAATTCCTCAGTACAAGATAAAGATTTCTGCATGTTATTAATGGTGATACACCAAAACCAACCACTTACAACATCATTATTGAAAGTAATCCTTCCTAATACACCCTCTCAACAGAACCAACCCCTAACTCACAGACACACCTAGAAAAACCTCTCACCAAAACCATTCTCAGTAGCCCCACTACACAGACATACCAGACCCAACACATTCAGCAATATGAACAAAACACAACCTGGTTCCACTACACATCACTTCTCAACCATTCCAGAAACAAAAATATCTCAACCTGAGATTCAATTACACCACCCAAACCACCCCATACACACATCCATGCCCACAAACCCACTATAGCACAAGTCAGAACAGATCCACATACAGCACACGGGGATATGAAACAGGTAAAGGCATATTCAAATTTAACAAACTCTTGTTCTTTAATTCCACATTAATAATTTATGGGTGATCACAAAAGGTGTATAATCCTAGGGAATCCATTTATTTAACCAAATATAAGTGGTTTATCAGTTTTATGCACATATAGTCATTCAACATAAACCAAAAACAAGCATCCACAAACCATCACCCATGTGAAAACAAATACCACAAACATCCATGATTTTAAGTGGGCATATAGCCCATATAATTCACAACATGGGTCAAAATAATAGATAAAACAATATGATCATCATCATCTTCCTAGTCCCTAATTTATTGTATCATAATAGGTCTGATTGAATTCTTAATAGGTTCGATTTAATTTGTTAGATTTGGATTCAACCATAATCAAAAGGATACATTTGTACACCCACCCTGCATGATACACAAATAAAAGAGAAACAAGGGGATCCCTACCTCGAGAAACATACGATCAATGCCTTCTCCTTGCACCAAACAGGGGGTGCATAAGCCTCCAGGGAAATGTGATCTAGGGGTAAAAATAGACTCATGGATCTTTGAGAAAGAAATGTTTGGGGACACCTGATATTAGGAGAGAACAAGAAGGAATGAATAAAGGAATGGGTATCCAAATTTGAAGGATCAAATCCTATATCAATGGAAGAAACGGTTTCAAAAGCCAATAAAATAGGATCACGATCGAGACCATGTGTTTTGACTATCTAAAAGATTACCAAGCATTAGGAATTTGAATATACATTTTATATACTTTGAAACATCTTCAAAAATACTTAAATATTATTTTAAACTCATTTTATGTTAAATAAAACGTTAAAGGGGTGAAACTAGAAGAACTGGGAAAGACTATAAATTTGAAAAACTATCGAAAATGAATCACCATTGAGTGAGTTAAAAGTTAAATCTACCGGTGGGTGAGGCATCGTTGGGTGACTCAAAATTGGATGAGTCATTGGCGTGAGCTACTGGTGATGAGCTATTGATGTTGATTTGCCATTCGGTGAGTCACCATTTCGTGAGTCACCATTTGGCGAGGCATTGTTTTGGGAGATACCGTTCGGTGAGTCACTGTCATGACCCACTGTTAGTGGGTCACCATTTTGAGTCACCAGTCCGGAATCACCGGTCCTAACCTACCAATCCTGACTCACCATTGGAAAATTGGAAAACTCTTGAAATGAGCAACCATGACCTCCCAGAGCACTTCAAGCACTAGATTTTCTCAAAAAAATAGACCAAGGAGGTCCAGGCCATTACATCAGATACCTATAAAATTATTATCTCCCTTGATATTCAAAAAAACCCCAAAAGGAAAATAGGGGTCCAAACAACAACCCTGTGAGATACATCTCAAGGATACCTATACACTTGAAACACCACTACTGGTCAAACACATTTAAATTCAAAGATAAACCCCCCTATATTGTCTAAAAGTTAGAGTGAAACCTCTTCACCCAAGAACACCTCCTTCAACATCTACTAACCCAACCGACTGGAAAACACACCACACTATCTGAACACATTGATCAGGGAATCCCATTTTTCATGTCAAGATACTATTTGCTTTGGGAGGCACTGACACACCCGCATGGGGTTAATCGTATCCTCATTAATTCATCTCGATTAGGAATCAGGTCCTCCTCGCTTCATATGTTAGTATTTTATCACACGTTACAAAACAAGGAAACAACTCATCTCATAGAAAACAAGTTTCAAATATTACATTTCAAAACAAAACAGGACAAGGAAAAAACTCATAACAACTTCAGGTATTGGTCATGCATATGCACTTCTCACTCCCAAGTACTCTTCTTCAGGACACCATGTCTTCACAACATACAAACCAAGGGAATAGTCTATCCACATAGAACCTTCTCCCGATGATCTTGGATCTCCAATATTCATTCCAAAAATTTCACTTCATCCTTGATATCTAACTCTCCCTAGTCAATGATGTGGGAGTAATTATGTAGACACCGGTGGAGCTGAGAGATGTGAAAGACATTGTGGACCCTCTCCAACTGCGGTGGAAATGCCAACTGGTATTCAACCTTACCAACTCATCCCAACACCTCAAAGGGTTTGATGAACCTCATGGAGAGCTTTATCCCTATTCCAAACCTCCACTGCCAATGTCGAGGGGAAACCTTCAAGAACATTTGGTCCCCAACCTCAAACTCCAAGGGCCTCCTCCTGTGATTGGAATATGACTTCGGCTGGTCATGTGATGCCTTCATCCTCTCATGAACAAGATGAACCTTCCCTATCATGCTCTACACTACCTTCGAACCAAGAAAATCAGTTTTATTAACCTATTTACAACACAAAGGTGAATGAAATGATCTTCCATACAGGGCTTCAAATGGATCCATGTAAATGGAAGAGTGATAGATCTTATTGTATGAAAATTCCACCAAGGGAAACTGTCACACCCAAGATCCACCAAAGTCCAAGACGCATGCCTGAAACATGTCCTCCAATGTCTGTATGGTCCGCTCTATCAACCCATCTATCTGAGGGTGGAAGGAAGTGTTGAGGCGTAACTGAGTGCCAAAAGCATGCTGCAATCCCCTCCAGAATCTTGTGGTAAACCGTGCATCTCGATCTGAGATGATGGATCTCATAACTCCATGTAGCTGCACCACCTCATCCACATACCTCCTTGATAAGTTATTTACTGTGCCCGACTCCTTAATCTCTAAGAAGTGAGATGATTTCATTAGTCAATCCACCACTACCCATATTGCATATTATCCTCCCTGAGCCCTGGGTAAACCTTTGAAAAAATCCATCAATATGTCATCCCATTTCCACTTAGGTACATCTAGGGGATAAAATAAACCACCGGAAACATGGTGCTCATCCTTCATCTGTTGGCACACTAAGTAATTATCCACAAACTCTGCCATTTCTCGATTCATTATAGGCCACCAAAACTACATCCTCAAGCCACAGTACATATTGGAAACTACTAGGTGTACCACTAAAGGTGAGTTGTGAAACTCACGTAGGACTCCCTCGCACATCACCACTAGAACAAATAGCCTTCCACAAAAAATTATCTGATTCTAACTATCCTCCAACCATGCCTTCTGAGCATCACCATGGTCTACGTGATCATACATCACTTATGCATATAAGTCCCCCCACAGAGACTCCTTCACCTTCTACATCAGATAAGAATGCACTTTCATCTGAAACTGACAGCCTCTGCCACCATCTATTCTTGTATCTAGGTGCAAGGTGTCCAACTCCTCTATTTCCTTCCAAGCATCTGGAGATTCCAAAACTACCTCCCTCTGAAACTTCCTGCTTAAGGCATTGGCCACGACATTCCCCTTTCCTAAGGTGTAAGAGATCTCAAAGTCATAATCTAGGAGAAACTCCATCCATGTTCACTTTCAAAAGTTCAAATCTCACTGGGAAAAGATATACCTCAAGCTCTTGTGATCTGTGAAGACCACAAATCACTCTCCAATGAGGTAATTCTACCAAAAATTCAGCGCAAAAATACCCGCTGATATCTCCAGATCATGGGTGGCATATTTACATTAATGGGTATGTAACTTCCAAGACCCATAATAGATAATTCCATGTTGTTGAATTAGCACACATCCCAAACCCTAACAGGAAGCATCAAAAAAAACCTTGAACATCACCCCTTCCTCTAGAAAACTGAGAACTAGATCACTGACCAACCTCCCCTTCAGATAGATGAAAGCTTCCTGACACTGTTCAATCTATACAAAAGTATGGTCCTTCCTGGTTAAGGATGTCAATGGATCTGAAACTCAAGATAAATCAGGTAAAAATATCTATTAATAGCCATTCTTACTAAGAAATCTGCGAACCTATACAACATTCTTGGGTGATTTCCAAGAAACAACTTCCCCGACCTTCAATAAGTCTACCGCTATACCCTGCTGAGACACCACATGTCTAATGAATTGTACCTATCGTGTCTAGAACTTACACTTTGATAAATTCCCATAGAGATAGGGGAATTAAAGGAATTTCAATATAGTCTTGATATACTCTTTATGCTCCTCCTCTAAATTCGAGTAGATCGAGATGTCATCGATGAATATGATGATGAACTGGTCCAAGAATTCACAGAAAATGGAGTTCATGATCCCCATGAACATGATTGGTTCCTTCATGACACTGAACAACATAAATATGAACTCGAAGTAACCATACCTACATATGAAATAAGTCTTTAGGATATTTCCCTCCTTTACCCTAAACTGGTGATATCCAGACCACAGATCGATCTTAGAAAACCAACTTTCTTTTCTCAGTTGGTTGAAAAGATTTTCTATCGTTTAGAGAGGGTAATGATTCTTGACCATTACCTAATTCAACCTTCAGTAGTCTATGAATAACCTTATACCACCATCTGCCTTCTTGTCAAATAATACTAGAGAACCCCACTACAACACACTGGGTCAGATGAAGACCTTATTCATCTGGTCATCAATCTAAATTCGTAGCTCCAACAACTCGGAAGGTGTCATCTGATAAGGATCTATCGTAATCAGACTAGCACCGGGCTGTAAGTCTATCCTAAACTCAACTTCATGTTGAGGATGTCAAGTTAAAAACTCCATAGAAAACACATCCATGAACTCCCAAACTACCTTGGGAGACTCCACCATCTCAGAATCCACTGATTCCACTGACAGTTCCGCCAACAAGGAAAGAAGAGGCTCCACAAGTTGACCCCTCTCACCAACAAAATCCACACACTAGACATTTACATCTGAAAGCACAACTCTCCTCCAAAATCAATCAATGAAATAATTTATAGAATATAACCAATCAATGCCAATGATGATATCATATGGTTTCATATATAGAAAGAAGATATCCCCACCAGACTAATGTGGCCCCATCATCAGTCCACATCCCTGGCATACATCAAACAAGCTGGTCTGACCTCTGACTGAAATTCTCAACACTAGGGGAATGAAAAGTCTCTATATGTCTAGTCCTAGAGAATAGGCTAGACCAGGTGAAACAAAGTATTACAAAGCTCATGAGTCAAACAAATCACAATCAAGAGTACTGAACAAACTAATCATACCTCAAATGATCTATGGCCCTGCTGAAACTACCGCCTCTGTGGTGTGCAACTGACCATGCCCAGCTCCTCTTCCCCTCTACTGATGAAAATCTCCCCAACCACACCCAAGTAAAGGTACCTAAGAAACACTCTAAGGTTGGACTCCACCTGCTCTGTCTCCCCTCGGTGGATCAGGATCCTATTGTCCCTACTATTGAAACGTCCTGGCCGAAAACTGCTATTAAGGTGGGAACTTAACCTTCCCATGTCCAACATACTAAGATCAAATGTCCATTGGTAACTAACACTTAAGATTTCCATGATATCCATAAGCTAAACACCTCATTCCCAAGTTCATGGTAAAAGCACAATGATCTAAAGGCCGAAATGGGAACTGCTAAGGTCGGCTTCCCGACGGTCGGAACCTCAAATTCCCTAGCTCCTGAGACCTTTTGCTGGCAACCTTTCCCTTAAAATAACTAGGTTGACCCCCCTATCACAGTAGACCTCCTAATGAGTTCATCCTCTTAACTACCTCTTCCTTCTTCTGGACCTCCAAGTAGTTCGGCAAGGTAAAGGGAGTAATTGCGTACTGAAGAGAAGGACAAAGAGCCTCTTCTAAGAGCCTTTCATGGGACTCCTCATTAAAAAAGATATCTGGGAATAAACAAAGGAGATCTTTGAACATGATCCCCAACTCCCATACAGATATACTCCCTTACTGTAGGGAGAGTAACTTCTACCTATTCTCAACCTTCATGGTCTAATAAGGTAATTTTTCTTAGAACTCCTCAAAATTGACCCATAGAACGACAGCATCCTTCCTCTCCCCTGGGTATAGTGTCCACCACTGATGTGCATCTCCCCTCATCTAGATCACCACTAAAGGAACTCGATACTCCATTAGATCCCAGATCAAGATGAAGGTGATCACAAGATCCTCAAGCCAACTTTTTATCTCCATGTCTGAAATGCTACCCTTCTACTTTCGCAAAGACTACCACTAGAAGGCATGCAGCATATTATAACACTGATTATCCTCCTCTACTTGAACAAACCTCTGCTAATCAACTGAATCGGCCTGATGAGCCTCAAATGAGTGAGCCACAGGTGGACGATGACCAGGTTCCATAGTTGAAAGTGTAAATAAGGAATTCCTAAGCCTGAGTAATATGGAATGTTCATTTAAGATTCAATTTAACACATTTAACTCACTATTTATTTCAAATTTCCCAAAAAATCCAATTTAAATAAATACAAAAGTCATTATAATGCATGTACCTTCCCTAGGGTCTCTACCCCACAAACAGTGTAGCCTTACTTGGTCAATCGGTAGGCTTAGAGTACTTGCATCGGATCATGGGGGCCCTAAAATCCCATGTCATGGCTAGTCTTCACTGGCCTATGTCACACACCAAGGTCACCTAACACTGTTTCCCTACCCACCCATGCAATCCTTACTATGCATAACTCCAAATCCATCCTATGCCACAACCATCAGCCTCTAATACCATTCTGTCATGACCTGCCTCCATCAAGATGAAGAAAGAGAGATAATGACCCCCCCCCCCCCCCCCGAGTCTCGCCTTTAGTAGGATCCAGGGTGGGGACCAGTGCCAAGGGAATAGAATCTCACAAAATAGAAGGCATTACCCTCTTTATAAGAAACAAGATCGAGAGATAAGAGGATTCATCCCAAAAAAACTCCAAGCACTACATATAAAAGAAATCCAAAATCCATCCCACGTGCATTTTTAAAACAAGACTATTACAAATACAATAAAAACTCCGAAGTAAATACCAAAGGAACAAAGATAAGCAGTGACACAACAATTGTCCCAACATGCAAGATAGTAAGATCCAGCACGGTCCATATAATCCACCTAGAAACCTAAAAATGGTTTTATATATGTAGGGTGAGAATACAATTATACTCAGTAGGAAAAGACAAAGTCTCTCATGCACAAGTGGAGAAGCATACTAATGCCCCTATGGGAAAACATCAGAAACCAATAGCTCCTAACAAGGAATATTAGCCATCCCAACCCCACTAAGACACACTCACCAAATAATGAAATTCATGTAAAGTAATATAGAAATCAAATCGATGATTTGGGTACCCCACACCACTTCCCACTGGTTAGATATTCATACCCTAACGACGAACGTCCCGATGCTTGCACACTCTTCCACAAGCCCCACGTCACAACCTGCCCTCACACACCTGGGCCTCATATCTAGTCCTGCAACCTAGGAAAATGAAGCTCACCAGATCCCACCCGCAGACACCTGGGCTACAACCATACCACATGCCGCCCGTAGACACATGGGACACAACCATACATCATCCCAAAGACACCTGGGAAAACACACCACATCGCATCCCATAGACACCTAGGAAAGCACACCTCTCCCATAGATACCCAGGCCCCAAAATCGCACCACAACTTGCTCGAAGAGTATTTGGATACCAATACCTAGAAGAGGGATCACGGAAGAGAAATTAACCATCCATCCATCCTCCCACCAGGATATTGGGAAATACACTATCCCTCGTGATGATGGGGTGTTCAGAACATAGTGCTCAACTAGGGTTAGGTGCATATATAAATCACAAGGAAATACATGTGTGTGTCTGTGTAATACCAAACACTTAAGCCCAACCTATGGGTTTCCAGCCAACAACCAATACAAAAAACCCATTTTTGTTGCTACCTCTAAATGCATGACCACATAACCATCCACAACTCAAATTCATAACCATAACCAATTCATCTAACCAATTATCATTCTTTATTAATAAATTCATTTATTCATTCTATCCCTATCCGAGAAACTACCAACCACAACACACAATAAGACACATAGCATAAAACACACAAGGAAAAAGAACCACAGTAAACTAACCCACTTCACATTTCCTTCTCATTTAACACCCATTAATACTATAACATACCAATTCCTCCATACAGGGTGAATCTTTCTACATGTTATAAATGGTGAAGTACCCATACCAAAAACTCCCAACAACATTCTTAAAATTTATCCGACATAATTTACCCACTCAATAGAACCAACCCCTAACTCATAGCCACACCCAATAACACCTCTCACCACAACCATTCTCGGTAGCCCCGCTGCACAAACATTCCTTACACAGTACATCTTGAAACATGAACAAAACACAACCCGGTGCAGTCCCACTGCACATCACTACTCAGCCATTCCAAAAACAAAAATCTCTAAACCTGGGATTCCATTACACCACCCAAAAAACCCCATACACACATTCATTCCCACAACCCCACTACATCACAAGTCAAAAAAAAGTCCACATACAGTACAAAACCACATGAAAAAGGGAAAGGTGTATTCGTATTTAACAAACACTTGTTCTTTAATTCCACTTTGATAATTCAAGGGTTATCACAGAAGGGGTATAATCTTGGGGAATCCATTTATTTAACCAAATATAAGTGGTTTATCAGTTTTATGCATATAAAATTGTTCAACATAAACCAATAGAAAGCATCCACAAACCATCACCCATGTGCAAACAAAGAACTCCAAAATCCATGATTTTCGATGGGAATATAGCCCATACAATTCACAACATGGGTCAAAATAACAGATAAAACAATATGATCATCATCATCTTCTTACCAAACCCTCATTTATTGTATCGTAATAGGCCTGAGTGACTTCTTAACAAGTTTGATTATCTTTTTTAGATTTGGATTCAACTGTATTCATAAGGATACATCCATACACACACCCCACATGATACATAAATAAAAGAGACATGAGGGGATCATGATCTCAATAAAGAGATGATCAACACATCCTCTTTGCGCCAAACAAGGGGTGTGCAAGGATCTAGGGAAATGTGATAGAGGGGTGAAACACAGGCTCAGGTCTCTTCAGGGAAGAAAGGTTCAGAGATTCCTGGTATCATAAGAGAACAAGAAGGAAAGAATAAAGAAAAGGATGTTCAACTTTGAAGGATCAGATCTTATATAAATGGAAGAAATGGTTTCAAAAGCCATTAAAGATGGATCACGATCAAGACCATGCGTTTTGACTAGCTAAAATCCTCTTAAGAATTATGAATTTAAAGATACATTCTATATCCTTTGAAAAAATTTCAAAAACACTTAAATATGGTTTTAAATTCATTTTACATCAAATAAAATGTTAAAGGAGTGAATCTTGAAGAACTGGGAAACACTGGAAATTTGAAAAACTATCGAAAATGACTCATTATTGGGTGATTCCCCGGTGTGAGCTATCGGTGGGTGAGGCATTGTTAGCTGACAAAGAGTTGGATGAGTCACTGGTTCATGATACTGGTGATGATCTACTAATGGAGATTCACTATTCAGTGAGTTTCCATTTGGTGTGATACTGTTCGGTAAGTCACCGTTTAGTGAGCTACCATTTGGTGAGTCACCATCGCGACCCACCATCAGTGAGTCACCGTTGTGAGTCACTGGTGTGAGTCATTGGTCTTGGCTCATTGGTTATGTCCTACTATTCATAACTCATCATTGGAAACTTGAAAACTAGAAAACTCTTGAAACCAGCTACTATGACCTCCTAGAACACTTCAAATAGTAGTTTTCTCAAAGAAATGGACTCGGGAGGTCTAGACCGTTATAATAACACATCATCAAATGTTTAACATGTTTTAATTAGATATTATTAAATAACCATGACTTGATCTTGATGATTTTTCTATGGATTGATTTATCATTATTTAATAAACCAAGCAAAACCTAGGGGGACTTCTGGAGCCTCTACTATCTTAGATTTCAACAACCACTATTCACCTTTTAGTCATTGTGTAAAAATACAACATCAAACAACGATGCCTTTTTTCAAACACCCTTTTGTTACAATTTCACTCACATGAAAGATGGGGGGTTAGGGGTATGGGAAATATAACATTTCTACATAGACACACGGGTCCTTACATTCTTGGAGAGAGGGATGACACACATGTCATCAATGAGGAGAGAAAATGAAATTATGAAAAATTATATATCCACATATAAAAAATATGACATATAATATCAATCATACATTAGTTAGTCATCTCAATATCAGTCATCACACTATATTCTTAACAAGTTTTTTTGGGATACTTATTCTTTTTTACATATTTTAACTTTACTTATAACTATATATATTTAATAATATATATATACATCTATTTATATTACCTATTTTTAAATACCAATACATATATATATATATATTCACTTTTTAATTTAATGTTATCTTTTAAATATGAAAAATACTATTTTTCAAATATAATATTCAAATAATATGACATATATTATTTTTTGTAATAATATGTATTTTTTCATTTAATTTACGATATAAATGTATGTATGTAATGATTATTTATAATATATTTTTAAAAAAATTATTAAATAGAATAATTTTATTTATCTATGCATCCAATGATATATTTTACATTTATTTAATTTTAAATATACTATATATTATTATATATATACATTTAAATATATGCAGCTACATTTATTAATGTTTTAAAATATAATTATATATGTGTTTGTGTGTGTGTGTAAGAAAATATAGTTTCCTAAATAAAAATATTATTATTTTATACATAATTGCAAAAAATATTATAAATAGTAAATTTTGTTAATTTTAATCAACAAAAGTAATATAATTTTCACTGAAATAACCAATAAAATATTGTAAACAGATGTTACTTTAAATATAATGAAATTATTTAAGTATATATATACATTTTTTTTATGTAATTAAACTTTCCAAAATTTGGATAATTATATTTTATATATAATTACTTGGAATAATAATTATTTATAATTAATATAATTTAGAAATTATTATTAATAGTAAAAAAAGTTAGTTTCATTAACAAAAATAATAATATTTATATTTATATATTGAATAATATACTATATATTTAAATAAATTTAAATTTGATAAATAACATGACACACACACATATATATAATTATATTCAAATAAATTTAATAATATTTTTATAAATAATTGTCAATAATATAATTTTAATAAAAAATATTTAGGTAGATTCGCTCTATTTATCTATGTATCCAATATTATATTTTGATTTTATTTTACTATAAATATACCATATAATATATATATATACATTAAAAATCTAGTTATTTATAATTTAAATTATAAATATATACATTTTTCTAAACAATAATATTTCCTTAAATATAAATAATATTATTTTATACATAAATTTTAAATTATGAAAACATCATATTAATGTTTGATAAAACATTCATTATAATTTGAATCATACAAAAAAATAAATTCATATATTCATGCAATGATACAATTTAAATAAATAAATCATACAAACAAAATAAATAAAACAATTAGACAACAAAAAATTTTAAATAGAAATTTTACCTTCTCAAAAACTAGAAATTAATATGTTGACAAAGGGAAACCAATCTGACAGATCTTTATTATAAAATAACAAGCTGGAATAGGATAAATTGAGGGGGCTCCTTTTATAGTTTTTTGGGGTGGGAGGTGTGAACCCCAATCATGCCTCTTGTGTATTGATTATAAAGGAAGCATGAATAGGTTTCACACTTCCTGCCATGCCCCCATGGAAGTGTAAACCCCATTTAAGATTCTTGGTGAACAGGGGAAATGTGAACAAGATTCACTATCCCTTCAACCTATTTTTAAAAATATGTAAAACCCTACCCTATTTTTTTAAAAGTAAAACATATTTAAAAAACTCATCAAGAGTGGTGGGAGGAGAACATGGATGAGGGTCATAATTAAATATGATGGTCAAGATGTAATTCGATGATATAAAATTAGGTTGATCGATATATCATGTCATAATAATAAAAATAACTTAACATATATCATTTATATAATAATAATAATAATATAATAATAATAATAACATCTTCCATTTTAATAATGATAACCATTTTAATGACATGAAAATATAAATACATTGAGTATGCATACATGTTATAACATAACATTAACATTATTATTAAAAAAACTACTTTTTTATTTCATAATAATTTTAATAATGACAATACATATATACATAGGTATTTCATAACATAATTATAACCTTATTATTAAAAATAATAATACTCATGTATCTCATGACAACATAAATTATACACATGTGAATTTATTAATTTATTAATATCACATTCCAATGATATTATCACGTAACATAGTTATTTATTTATTCCCTTAATGAATAACAATTAATTATTTTCACACTTTTTTGAATATTATTAATTTAAAATATTCATTATCATAATTTTTATTTTGTATCACATGCTTATCATCCATTACATTTCCAAAACAATTTCATTTTATAAAAAAATATACTAAATTAATTATTTCAATTAAGCAATTGAAAAACCTAGTTATATTTAATTTGAATAAATCAAATTCTCATTTAAAGAAAATATAAATTATTCAACTCAAAAAATTTAAAAAGACCATGTTTCTTATTACTAATTTCCCATTTTAAAATCCAAAATTAATCTTAGTTAATAAAACTAGGACATGGTCCATTTCACAACAGTGGTTAATCCACTTAATAAAAGTATCATCATTGTACACCTTACTCTTAGGGATTATTCAAGTGTAAGAAAAGGTTTTATATCTCTGGGGTAATGTGGTATTTATGTGTAAATTCTTTTAATAATAAAATATAATTTACCTTGACACTAAATTTTAGATTAAATATATAATCCTTATTTAAAAACTAAAATTCTTCTATTTTGAGGCTCATCATAATGAAATAGAATTCATATATGGAATAAGAATATTGAAGTTATTTAGGAGTGTTTTTTGGCATCTCCATTGATTTTTTTGAATACTAAAACTGAATCATTTTTCATAAATAATATGTTTTATGAAATAATCTCAATATAAAAATGTAATCGTGAATTTTATATTATTTAACACATATTAAAATGATTCGATTTAATTAAAAAATAATATATTCAATTTATAAAACTAGAGTGTAATTTTTAAAATATAAAACGTATTTTATATTAATAAGAACAATTTAATTATGTCTTAAGGGATTTTATTTGGTCAATATGAATTAAAATAACACATTTCAAACATTAATGTTTGGAAAATATAAGAAATCATGTTTAAATTCCAAGTTCCATGAGCCCTAACTCAAGTCTAAATAATTTTAAATTAATTTTCCACAAGCTTATTTTCTAAGGAATATTTACTAATATAATATTAAACTATTATAAATCCTCACTTACAAATACCCATGACCTCAAGCCATTATCCTTATTTTAAATTCATATTCCCACTTACATTATCTCTGAAATACTCTTTCCTAGAGTCCCGTCTCAAATTTAGAGAAATTTAGAAGCCTTGGATGCCTAGTTATGACACTAGGAAATCTCTATGAAATGTAAGTATTTATCACTAAATATCCTTTAATTTTGGTATATTATTTACATAATGACTCTATTTTCTAATAAATCATGTATCTCAATCCCTTATCATCATCAAAACCATTTTTACCGCATTTTTAAAGGTATTATGTGTTCATTTACTATTCTTATTATTTATTAGTTCATACCTTATAATTTTTGTAAGGATTCATTCACCTCACTCCATTGTTCCTATTTGAAATTCTTTTAAAATAGACCTTTTATGTTAAAATTAATATTTTAGTATCATGGTATATAAATTTAGGAAATATCCATTTTGTAACAACCTGTAATTTCTTTCTTTTATTAATAAAATAACTCACATTTCACAATGACTATTTTATTATGTTTTAAAGTCTATGCACATATAAAGACTATTGCATAGGAATATTAAAAATCATTAAACAATTTTTTCATAAAAACAAATAATAATACAGGGATATAAACACTAAAGAATATTGTAAATACTAAGGCAAAATCCCTAAGCCCATATTCCCTCATAAAGATCACTCCTGCCATAAAGACTACAAAAAGATACATAAGATTTAAGAATATGATATACATTATCAAGGGAAGTGTATAAACATTGGAAGTGAAGTTGTAAATGATGAATTATGATAACAGTGGGTTATATATGGGGTGTAAAGGGAAATATGACTGTTAAGATCTGACTATTACCTGGTCATTGTAATGTGACTGTTATATGACTATTGGGATAATAATAATACCCAATAAAATAGTAAAATACCAATTTAAAATTAAATTCAAAATTTTTATATATAATAATTTTATTTTAAATATGTTTTTATACTCTTTATGAATCAATACAAACAATATTATAAAATTCAGAATTCTTTAAAGTGAATAAATAACGTGTTTCCCTTTAAAAAATTATTTTATAAAAAATGTATATTTTTTGTTTAAAATAAGTATTTCTCATACTTATGAATTCATTTTAATAGAATAAACATCATATTTGAAATAATTATTTCTAAATTAATTTAGGGTGAAATTTTAATAATTTTCTAAAATACTTTATTTTTAGTTAATAGTAAAAATACAGTTTTGTGTTTTTTGTATATTTTATGACTTTATAATTATGTAATAATGATGTAATAATATATATTATTTCTTTCATGAACTAAATAAATTTAATTGATGATTCTATTATTTTATAAGTATTAAAATCATGTTTAAAAGGATATAAATAATTCTAAATTCTAAAAAGGACTTCTAACTTTAAAAAATCATTTTTAATGGTCAATTTAATATATAGAATTGGAATTCAGTTTTGAAATTGTAATATATAAAAAACCATGTTCATAATTTCCTTAAACATGATCCAAAACCATGGGTATCCCATAGGAAATGTATTTTCCAAAACCCCTAATTCTGAAGGATTTATTTAAAAAATAATAAATAATTATCTTCATTTTTTTATAAATACCTACATATTCACGTAATTTATTTCACTCCCAAACACATTAGCATGAAACTCCATATCTTAGTCACTCATTTATTCCTTTAAAAAATACCCTAACCTCTTAATAAATTTTCCCTCTATGTTTATGATGCTACAAATAAGGTAAGGGATTCTCACTACAATAATTCTAGGCTATAACAACAGACCTATACCAATAGTTTAAAAAACATTGGTATAGTGTTATCCTATACAAATGATTTTTTAAAACTATTGGTATATGGTTCCCCCCAATAACATAAGCATGACCCCCCCCCCCACCTCCCATCATGAATTTGTCTCCCCTCGGCAGTGCTCTCCCTCCCCCCTGATTTTATTGGGTATTCCTCCATTCTTCCTCATTTTTGAAATGATTTTTGAGTGAAATTTCCAATTTATGTTGTTGAATTCCCCCTTATATCTTATTCCTTTATATTATTTCTATATTTTCATTCCCTATATTGTAATGGTGCCTTGGGTTTTATGCTATGTTAACTTTATTGTGTTTTTTAATATTTATAACTTATAAATATCAAACAAAGGAACATTATTTGTTTCTATAAGTAGAATAACAGTGGGTGTCATTTTATACCCTTTAATTTTAATAATTATGAATGGTTGAATTAATATAAATATATATTTATTATATATTAAATGCTCATATAAATTATTTTATTATTTATGGAACCTAATTTTATATTTAACTATGTTAGTCTTGGAGATTAAATGATCATGATCATTTTGTTATTATTTATGAATTATAATTTTATACTAGTGTTTTAGGAAATATTAAGTGAGACTAGTTTAAAATATTAATGCATGTTTCATATGTTCTCCATTTATCTTATTTTATCCTCGTCATTCTACATTTTCATGCCCTAGATTGTGAATAACCTAAAAAAATTGTAATTACCATGTTCTTAGTTATGAAACTACATAAATATATGAAATGTTATTTTTTATTAATGCAGTTTTATGAAAGTGGTGTGATTAAATTAATATTTTAGTTTTGATATATTTATTTTAATAAAAATATTCATTTATTTACTAATTATATGGGATTTAAAGGCCCATTTGGGAAAAACCAAATTTTTTATATTACACAAAATGATTATCATGTTGTTTTTAAAATGATTTTAAATGTAAAATTATTTTATAGTTTACATGTAAATAATGACATCATTTTACATGTAAAATTATTTTGGTTAAAAATATTGGTTTAAAACAAATCTTCACACTTACCACTTTATTATGAACATATATACTCATAACATAAAAAAAAGTTTGAAATGGAAAAGTGATATTTAGAAACTAGATTTTGATAATAAAAAATGTTAATTAATAATGAATTACCAAATAAAGTGTTTTAAAAAGAAACAAGTAAAAAAATTTACGTCTTATGAGAAACCAAATTAATACGCATGTTTTATGATAATAATAATTGAACACAAAAAATATGAAAAATAACCTCAAACACTAGGATGTTTATAGAATCTTTAACCACTAAAAATGGTCTTAAAACTTGGAAATTTTATTTTTAAATTAAAATTTTTGATTAAAGATATATCTAATAGGATCAAGATTTGTGTAAAAATTCAAAAAATACACACTTAAACCTGTTTAGGGAGTTAAATAATGGACTTAAATGATGATATAATGTGATATTTAAAATAATAGTTTACATGAAAATTGGATTGTTGTCTACACTAGATTTTTTAAAAGATTTATATTTTAACCCAATTTTAATTTTTATTTACAATAGCTTTATTTTAATAAGATCTACCCATTTTAATGTGGGAGGAATGGATCTAACACTTCTTTCAGTGGACTACTCCAATATATTCCACCTATTACTACCTAAGATTGTTGTATCTTTTATCCAATCTTGTATTAATGAAGGATGATCTTCCTCTGGTTTCGTGGAATTCTGTAGAGCAGTCTTCTCAATAGATTTCTTAGTCATGAAGTATTGAACCTCCAAACCTAGGTGATGGTAGAGTGAAATAAAGTATATCCACATGTTGAGGAAAACTACTATTCTTGAGCAAGAGAAAACACAAGTATTTTTCATATACAACTGAGTTTAATATAAAAGACTGTATTAATTGTTTCCTATTCAATGTCTTAATCTTTCTCTGGGTTTCTACTATTATTCATTGATTATAGAATATTCTATCTATTATTCTATGTTTTTTCTAGATACTTGCGTTCTTTGAATAATTTCATATTAAAATTGGTATCCATATTATATTATGGGATATGTTTTGTAGACATGTGATATTGAATTATGTCATGTCAGTGTTATAAATGTTTTCCCTAATAAAAATAATATATCAAATATAAGAGATTCCATGTTTTTTAAAATATATTTATAGTTTTAATATGATGAATCAGTGAACCATTTTTTTTAATTTGGAGTCTATACCCGTGAAACACCCATGCATGTATTGAAATTTTGAAGTGTTTTACCATTTTTTAAAATTTTGACAATGAATTTTCCCGATAATTTTTAAGAACTAAAATACATTTATCAGAGACATTTTTAATAATTTATAAAAAAAATTAAATGTATCTTCCTCATTCCATCACTCATTAAATTAATAAAAATTATAAGTTTTATGGAATTTCATTCATTGAACATGTCATTTTTCCAACTCATGATGATAATCAATTAAACATAAATCCAATATTACTATTTAGGAATAATTCACATGGTTCAAAATTGAATAACCAATTTTGAATCCATGTGAGACCCAAAATAGTATATAACATCTAAAAATCATAAAATATACTAGATATATGAAATTTAAAAATATATATACACCAACCAAACATCCCCTTAGCCTAGAATTTCAGCATCCACAAATGTCAATCAACCTAAATGTGCTTTAAATAGCACTAGTTTAAAAACTATTGAACCTTAAAACA
>CAUJRU010000015.1:5680201-5715201 GCA_963277665.1 Viscum album | reverse complement strand
GTTATAGTATACAATATATTGGTTGAATGGTATTTGAGGTAACATTACAAGTAGGTTATTAGGCTAGTGCAATGGGAACCTATACCAATGGTTTTGTGACTATTGGTATAACAACCTATACCAACTATTTACAAAAAAATCATTTGTATAAGGGTATCCCTACTACCCATATACCAAAGATTATGGGAACCATTGGTATAGCCTATACCAATGGTTCCTTGGTCTATACCAACAATTTAAAATAGTTGGTATATGTGTCTTTTCTAGTAGCATCTCTTCCTCCATCCTTTCATTCATGTAATTATTTTATTATAAGACTTTTCATTTTCAATAGATTATATATAAATGTGTTCATAATCATTCCTTTACTATCTAAATGAAATATTATTAATAAGATACTTCCTTTTTCTCTCATTAATCTCATTCCATAAACCATTCTGTATACTCGTTATGCTACTAAAACCATTCCTTGATTTCCCATTCCATACTTTTATATTGTGAATACCCAACCCTAATTTCATTCAAGGGTATTTATAAAAATATGAATATAATACTTTGATTAGGGAAATATATGTATGAAAACCCACTCTCCATACTCATGGGTTAAAATGATAAAATATGTTCTTATGATATATGATTTATATGGCACACATAAAGTTATACATATGAAGGTTGTGCCCTAACAGCACTCCAATGCATTCAGTAAAGAATTATTCATTAGATATGACATGTTTACGATACATTAGAAGCATACCTTGGTGATGTTTCATGTCACCTTAGTGAATAACCTTGGTAATATGTTTTATGGAATCTTAGTGATAAACCTTGGTGATATGCTTATGAATGTCTCATTTTTATATTATAGACACATTTATATGTTATGAATTGTATTATTATGACCATTATATTATAATTTTCCTCATGTATTTATGATCATTCTCTATTGATATGCCTCATGAATTATCCATGGTCACTTACTTCATGTTTCCTTTATTTATTCTCACATCAGGCTTTATGCTCACAATTTTCTTTTGATTTATGTCCCTAGGATCCATATGTAGTGAGGTGACCTAGGATGGATTTATAAAAGGAGTATTTTGATAGGATTAAATATATTTTATGTCATTTTACGATCCATGTACTTCATATATTATGTACCCACTTTCCAAGACACTAAACCTCAAAAGATCCTACAGAAGTTATTAATGTAATATTTTGTTAAGGAATTGTGTTAAAGATAATGTATGAAAAATGTGTGTCACTATAGTTGATATCAGAGAAAGTTTTAGTTATTTATAGAAATTAGTACTAGAAAACCATACTAAAATCCATGGAGATAAGAATAAATATAGGAAAACGTCCTAAAATTTTGTTAAAGTATAGATTATGTGGTTTCACTAGAAACAATATCCCTATCTAGATATAAATAAGCTGATACAGGCTCTAGAACATATGCACATAGGGGAAAAAACCCTAAAAAGTTTAGTTGGGTATTAAATCAATATTTACTTGGTACATGACAGAGAGGCCTAACTGTATGCCTAGTTTGAAACTCCTGTGAGATATGATTTTTTTAATCACATTCTCTATAGAAACCATTATGAAGGATATATAGATAAATTAATTATTTCATGTTAAAAAATATTGAATTATATTATTCTAGAGGTATGATATTATAAAAATTTAAGATTAAATTCCCAATTAAAAAAAAATGTTATCATGTGATTTTCAATAGTAATAATTTTATAATTTAAGATTGCTTTTATAGAAAAATAGTGTGAAATAAAAGGGACCTTGTAAATAACATATTCAATGGATAATACGATGAAAACATTCCCAATATGTGTTAAGATAAAGATGAAAACTTCATGATGATTCTAAATTAATTATCTCAAGTTGTGGGTGATAATATAAACCATTTGGAGAATTTGAATTAATTAAGAAAGGGACACCTAGAATTTGAATCCTTAATACACCAACAACCACATTCTTTTAGTGGACTATCATATATAATAATCCTAGTAAAATTCATCAAAACTATAGAATGGATATTTTATATACTCCATTATTCTAAGAAAAATAAATTTAAATTTGTAGTATATCGATTAGACGGAGAAACAGATCAATGGTATAAACTGATCAAAAACATGAAGCTAAAGGAATAAATTGAATCTATGGAGTGGAAAGAGTTCAAAAGATAATTTTTCAAAAATATTTTCCTCATACCATACTAGTGAAAATAGAATGAGAATTACTTGAGTGAAAGTAAAAGGAGAATAAACCAGTGGAAAATTATGAGATGAATTTTACAAGGCTTGTGTGATACGCTTTATGATTTTTCATCAATTCTAATGGAAAGATTTATTGATTATTTGGTGGACTAAGACCTCATATATAGAAGGCTCTAGAAATTTGAGACTTTAGGATTTATGAGGAGAGAGTGAATTATGATCTAAAAGTAAAAATAGATTTTGAAGTGAAATGTTCTCATGGACATAATGATAAGAAGAGAAGGATGAATCAAAATTTTGGGAATAATTTTGATCATTAAAGAGAAGGGAATAAATTACAATTACCCCTATACAATAAGTGTGGGAAGAAACATTCAAAGAATTTTTTATAAGGAAGTGAAAAGTGTTGAAGGTGTTGAAATTCTATCCATATAGCTTGAAACTATTATGGAGATGTAAATACTTGACATCTAAATTCAATTGATATAGGAAAGATGGTACAAGAACAACCTATAGTACAATGCTTCATGTGTAGAGAGCATGGAAACTCTGTGAATCAATGTCAAAATAGAAATATAATGGATGGAGATTTCTATCAACCCCAATAGAAGCCTAAGGAAAAAAGTTTGTTCTTTTGAAATCATGGTGGTTGAATTTGAGGATCCAAATGATGTGGTAGCTGGTACACTCATTGTACACTCAAATCTAGCAAGTACATTGTTTGATTTTGGTTATATTTATTCCTTCATTTCATTCAAGTTTGAAAATAACATCAAGTTGAACCCAAAAATTATATAAATATAGTTATTGATTAAAATATTGGGATGATCTATTAAATAATCAATGATATATAGAGATTACACTATTAAATTTGGTGAATACAATATCATTGCAAACTTAGTAGCCATTATAGTGGTAGAATTTAACATAATACTAGGGAATAATTGGATATCAAAGTGTGGTTATAAGATAAAATCTATAATTACATAAATTTAAATTGTTTTAAAGGGGAAACCCATAATTATTTTTAAAGGAGATAAATCCCAACATAATTTTTGTAAAGAACCACCTCCTACGACCTTATTTATAGAAATGATTGTTGAAGAAAAGAAAGTGAAAGTGCAAAGGTAGGAAATATTCCCATTATTTAGAAATACATTGATGTATTTATTAAAGAATTATCTAGACCTCCTATATAAAGAGAGGTAGAATTATCGATTGAAAACATACCTAGGTCCAAACCAATTTCAAAGACCCCGTGTAGAATAACACTTGTGGAGCCATCAGATTTAAAGAAACAACTGAAATATCTTTTTGAGAAAGGTTTTACTTGACCAAGTGTGTCTTATTGGGAATCACATATTATATTTTTTAGTAAGAAGGATGGATCAATTAATTCATGCATTAATTATAAAGAACATAATGAGATCACGATAAAGAACAAATACACTCTCTCAATGATTGATGATTTATTCAACCGGCTTATGGGGGTCAATTATTTTTTAAGATTGAACTCCAATCTGGGTATCATCAATTGAGGGTGAAGAAATAGGATATCATAAATACTGTATTATGAATAAGATATTAACATTATGAGTTCTTTTTAATTCCATTTTTCTTGACTAATTCTCCCCCTATATTTATGTATTTGATGAATAGACCCTTTAGGGACTACCTTTATAAAATTGTGGTACTATTTATTGATGGAATTATTATATATTACAATATTCAGTAGGAACATGAAGATCATTTAAGGTTCATATTACAAACTATGAGGAAAGAGAGATTATTTGGTAAATTCAGTAAATGAGAGTTTTGGTTATAAAAAAAGTATCATTATTGGGATATATTATAACCAGTGAATGAATCTTTGTTGATCCAATAAAGATAAATCCCATAGAGGAGTGGACTCTTCCTATAACAATGATGGATATTCATAGTTTCCTTGATCTAACAGGATACTATATAAGGTTTGTGATTTTTTTCATGGATTTATAATCCACTAACAAAGTTAACTCGAACGGGAGTTAAGTTCATCCGAATAAAGGAGTGAGAAGAAGGTTTTCAATAATTAAATAAGATCTTGGTCAGTGAACCTATGATAACATTAACCTCAGATGGAGAAGGTTTTTTCTTCTATAGTGTTGCATCCTTAAAAGTGATTGGATGTGTACTCATATAGAATCACAAGGAGGTTGTCTATGTATCTCAAAATTTGAAGACTCATGAGTAGAATTATCCTACCCATGATTTGGATTTAGTTAAAGTTAATTTTGTGTTAAATATATGGATAAATTATATTTATATGGTAAAGTGTGATATATACACTAACCACTTCAGTTTGAAGTATATATTTACACAAAAGGAAGTAAACATGGGATAAAGAAGATGGTGGGAGCTTCTTAAATACTACCATTATTCTATTCATTATCACCCTGGAAGATCAAATGAAGTTGTGAATGCATTAAGTAAGAAATACCCTAGATTTATTGAAATGATGAGGATTTAAGGAGATCCATGGATTAAGAAATCATTAAATATAGACATGGAAGTATTAAGGTAAGGGATGTTATCAATCATATCCCAAATGATTTCCCAACCATCATTACTAGAGAAAATAAATAAAGCATAAAGATAAAATCCTCTGTTACAAAAGAAGATAAAATATATGAAAGATGATATGTTTTTTGAGTTCTTGAATAATATAAAATAATGAGGTTCTATATAAGGCTATATATCCAATCTATTTTGGATTTAAAGAAAGATTTTATGGATGAATATCACAACATGGGATTCTCTATACATCATGAAGTTACTAAATTGTATAGATATATTATTGGGGGGATAACATGAAGAGGGGGATTTATGATTATAATTCTAGATGTTTGGTATGTCATCAAGTGAAGGAAGAATGAAAAATTCACAAAGGATTGCTACAACCACCACCCATACCTGTACGGAATTGGTACAACATCACTATGGACTTTGTTACTGGAATTCCTAAGATATCAAAGTGAAACAATGGAATATGATTAATTTTTTATAGATTAAAAAAGTGTGATCATTTTATTGTAATATTAGATTATTTATTCCATGAACACCTTTCTCATATATATATTCAAGAAGTGATGAGAATTTATGGAGTTTCACCATTAATTTTTTCTGACTGTGATCTAAGATTTTCTTCTAAGTTTCTGAGGAACCTTCAAAAGAACATGAATACATAAGTAAAGATAAGTACAACATATTATCATAAAACTAATGTAAATTATGAGGGGACTAATAAAAACATTATAATACATGGTAAAGGACAACTCACTTGATTTTAATAGGAGTTGGTACCAACATCTTCCACTTTTTGAGTTCTCCTATAACAATTGTTTCCAATCGAGTACTCAAATGGATTTTTATAAATCAATTTATGGGAAAAGGTTTATAAATCCAACATGTTGGGATGGAGTTAGAGAAGTACAACTTTTGCAACCATCCATTATGAAAGACACTATATATAAGATACATGTGATCCGAAAATATATCAAAGATACTCAGAGTAGACAAAATAGTTATGCTAAAAATTATGTAAGGACTCATAATTTCATGTTTTGGATTATTTATTCCTCAAAATATCACCATGGAAAGTAATCATGAGATTTGGAAAGAATGGGAAACTGAGTCCAAGGTATACCAGACTATTTGAGATTCTGAAGTGTGTTAAAGTGATTTCCTATCGGTTAATACTGCCAAAAAATCCTTCCAATGTACACAATTTCATTCATGTGTCCCTATTAATAAATTATATGTCAGACCCAATGATTATACTAGACATTAATGGTGTGGAATTGGAACCTAACCTATCATATGACGAAGAATAAATCTATATTCTTGATGAAAGGGAACAAGTGTTGAGTAATAAGATAACAAGACTCATAAAAGTCTTGTAGATAAATCAAAAGTTTGAAGAATCAACATGAGAGACTGAAGAAGCGATGAAGAAAAAATATCCCCATTTATTTTGAAGCAAGCCACAAATTTTGAGGGTGAAATTTTTTAAGGGGTCTGGGGGACGAAACAACCTAAAATTTATTTATTTTATTAAAAAAACAGCTCATATTTCATAATGAGTATTTTATTATGTTTTACAATATAATCACATATAAAGACTATTACATAGGAATATTACACATCATTAAATAATATTTTTTGTAACAACAGAGAATAATATAATGAGATAAACACTAAAGAATAGTGTGAACACTAAGGCAAACTCCATAGTCTTGAATTCTCCCATAAAGATCACTCCTACCAAAAAGACTATAAAAAAGAAGTAGAAGTGTTGGGAATATGATAATCATTATCAAGGTAAGTGTATAACCTTTGGAAGTGAAGTAGTTAATGATGAAGTATGAGGATAATGGAGTATATATAGGGTCTAAAGTGTAATGTGACTATTAAGATCTGACCATTACATGATCGTTACCAGACCATTGAAATGTGATTGTTTTATAACTATTAGAATAGAATAGTATAATACTATTTTAAAAGTTAATTAAAAAGAATTAATTACAATAATTTTATTTTAAAAACGTTTTTATCGTATTATGAATCAATATGCATAATATTTTAAAATTTATAATTCTTTAAAGTGAATAAAAAATGTGTTTCCCTTTAAAAATGATAGTTATAATAAATATGTAATTTTTGTTTCGAATAATAATTTATCATAATTAATAGTTTATTTTGATAAAAATCATATTTGAAATCATCACATCAAAATTAGGTTGGGTGTAATTTTAAGAATTTTCTAAAATACTTTATTTTTAATGAATAGTAAAAATACCATTTTGTGTTTTCAGTATATTTTATGATTTCAGAATTATGTAATAATGATATAATAATATATATCATTTCTTTCAAGACCTAAATATGTTTAACTAATTTTTTTAATATTTTATTAGTATTAAAATTATTTTTAAAAGGCTATAAATAAATTTGAAATTCTAAAAATAACTTTTGACTTTTAAAATCATTTTTAATGAATCAAATATTATTTTTGTGATCAAATTAATATATATCATAATAATTAGGTTATGAAATTGTAAGATATCTAAAACAATGTTCTTAATGTGATAAACCATGATCCAAACCATGGGTTTCCCATAATAAAATTATTTTTCAAATTTAGAATTCCAAAGTCTATATTTGAAAAATAAAAAACATTTCTCTTCATTTTTCTATAAATACCCTTCTCTCCGACCTATTTATTTCACTCCAAAGAAAATTAGCACACATCTCCCTCTCTTAGTATCTCACTGAGTCTTTTATAAAATTCCCCAATATCTAAAGGAATTTTTTCTCTATGTTTAACAAGTGATATATATGGTGAGATATTATCTTCATCACTCATTTTATTCAAGTACATACTTTATAATAAGTGTTTTGATTTTTAGTTTATTATGTTTACATGCGCTCATTATCATTCCTCTACTATCCAAATTATGTCCTATTAATGAGACACTACCTTTCTCTCTCATTAACCCCATTCCATAAAATATTTTGTATACCTGTTAAGCTGTCAAAATCATTATTTGATTTTCAATTACATACTTTCATATTGTGAATACCCAATGATACTTTCAATTAAGGGTATTCATATAGACTAGACTATACTTATTTGATTTTATAAATCTATGTATGAAAACCCACTCTCCCTACTCATGGGTTAAAATTATGAAATATTTTCTTATTATATATGATCTATGTGGTATACATAAAACTAGACATATGAATGGTGAACCCTGATGGAACTTCAACACATTAAGTAAAGAATTAATCTCTAGAGATTTCATGTTTACGATACCTTGGAATCATGCCTTGGTAATTTTCTATGATAAATTTTTGAATAACCTTGGTAATATATTTTATGACACCTTGGTGAATAACCTTGGTAATATATTTTATGACACCTTGATGATTAACCTTGGGTATATGCTTATGAATATCTCATTTTTTATATTTTACCCACATTACCATGTAATGCCTCATGTACCTATGATTATGCTCTTATATTATGCCTCATTTATTTATGATCATTCTCTATTGTTATTCCTTATAAATTATCTATGGTCACTTACTTTATGTTTCCTATGTTTATTCCATTACTAGGATTTATTCTCACCATTTTCTACTGATTTATATCTCTAGGATATCATATGTAGTGAAGTAACCTAAGATGGATTTATAAATAATTATTTTAAGAGGATTAAATGAATTTTATGTTTTTTATAGTCTATTTACTTCATATATTATCTACCTAGTTTCCAAGAAACTAAACCTAAAAAGTTCCTACAAAATTTATTAATGTAATATTTTTTATGGAAGTATATTGAAGATCATGAATGGAAAATGTGGGCCTCCATAGATTTTAATAACTATGCCAATGTATTACCCATTTTCTTTCTACAAAATATTTTAATTAGAAAAGTTATTTATAATCATGATCTTTGCATCTCTCTATGATGTGGTGTTGAGGAGATATTATTCAATATGGTAACTTCTTGGTATGTGGGGGTTAACTTGACCTCTGTGACTTTACATGGAAAGATAACACGTCCTATATATTTTCCACCAGGTCCTCACAAGTATTCCTTACTTGGATTCTCCTTCCATAGAAATAAATTTGTTTATTACATTGAAAACCCTTTCATACAATCCTTTTATAATAATATATATTTCCATATACTCCTTGCTATGAATACCCCCATACATCCTTGTTTTGATTTAATGGTGTTGATTTAGATATATATTAACCTTTTATTTACAATATTTTCCCCACATTAATTACTCATGGTTTAACCTTTATCATTATGATGCACTGTGAATAATTTATGTTTATGATATCATGTACATATGTATTTCAAGTTATGAATTATATGTTGGTCATGTTATCTAATGGGTAGGCCATGTTTTATTTCCCTGTAATGATTTAGTTAATGATTTATATCTCGTTGTACTATGTATATGTTATGATTATTATACCATGGTATTGGCGAGTAGTATTTCCATGATATGAATTATGATACTATGTCTTCCATGGGTATCCTTATCTTAAGAAGACTTTATTCACATGTTTTTGATGTTTTAGTCATCATGTATTACCCTTGTATCATTTCTTCTTATATAATATGGTTTTTACCTTGTTATATGATTTTAAAATGTTCTATATCATGTTAAATTGAGTTTTCTTATTTAACAAAATATCATTACTTTACAGATTCCATAATGATCATCAGAGCTCACTATTTTATCATGTTTTCCATTTTTATTGGGAAAAATTATGTTATATAGGTTAGAAAAAACATGTTTTAATATATATAGGGTGTTTTAAATGATTAATAATCAATTGTTTCCCTTTTATTATGTCTTAGTTCCCAAATATAATAAACAAAAATATTTTTGGAGTTTTCATTGGTTATAATAATATTCAATTTAATCAATATTTTAGTATTTTAAACACCATACCTGAGAGTGTGGTTTTAAGTTATTTTAGTTTGTATCTGAGTTTCTTTTAGATAATTTTTTTTTGAATTAGGATGAAAAACCATGGTGGAAAACATCAGTTCTATTGATTTAGTATAAATGTATATAATTTATATCTTATACACATCTATATAATTAGGTATATCATGTAGGATAGTGAATTTACTTTAATAAATTTTTGTTGAATTTCCAAGATGGTTGTTATGACACTCCTGTGTCACAATTATTGATTATTTTATATTTTTTTGGGTAATTAAAATTTTGGAAATTTTGAGCTTAGAAACATAAATTTTTAAGGTTGTACTCTTTTTTCTCGATTAACACATGGTTAGGTGAAACCATGCGAGTTTCATGTTCATAGTATTGGATTTTTTAGCAGTGGTCTTTTCATAGTTGACGCATAGTTTGGTAAACTGTGTAATTGAAAAATTCGAGTCGTTTAGGTGTTTTCTAGTGGTTCTCGCATAATTGGTGCATGGTTTGGTAAACCACAAGCTTTCCCAGATTCTTAAAATTTTGAAATTACAATTAAGCCCCATTATATTTTATGGGTTTGGAACCCCCTCTCCTCTCCTATTCACTTGACCAACCCCATAGCATGACCTAGGGAACCGTCCCTCATTTCCTATTCCATTTTGATCCCCTTCTCCACTAATTTCAAGTGAAATAATAAGGAAATATTTTCTTTTCTTCTTGTTCTTCCCTTATCCTCACCACTAAACTCATTATTTGTTGGTTGGGTTTCCTCCTATGAAAATTATGGTTTTTTGGATGGGATTAGGGTTTTTGTTGGTTTCAATATGGGATTTTTTGGGTGCTTAGGGTTTTTATAATTCTTCTTTTATTCTTAGTTGAGTTTCTCCATCTAAGGTGACTCATTGTGACTTGGTTCCACTTGGTTTAAGGTTGTTATTTTTGTGAATTTATTTTAATTGTAATTTCCTCAAGTGATTAATGTTTTATAAGACATTTTTTATAAAATTATACCAATATGTATAATCAAAGTGGATTTAAAAGTGCTTTAATCATTGTTTTCACTTGGAATAAAGAGATTTTTTATAGTTTTCTAATTCAAAAAGTGATATTTGGGTTACAAGTATATTAAAAAATGATTATATTCCTTTTTTTAAAATAATTTTGGTGATTAAAGGCATTTTTCCCGGTTTGGATCTTGAAATGGGTAAAATCATGGTTTTTAAAGAATTATTTGAAAGTAAAAAAGGTATGTTGTGGACTTTTCAAATGATTGAATTAAATGAGGATTGGTTATTGAATTGATTTAAAATATGGTTTTACATGAAATGGTTTTAAAGGATGTTTTTATAATTGAATTTCAAATGGAAGATAGTCTATTGGTATTCTAAGTTAGATTTTGAGAAGCCTCATTTGACACTTTATAAAATAGATTTTCATTTTGAGTACGAGACTCTATTTTTTTACCATTTTTTTATTATGATATATATGGATTGTGTCTCTCAAGGGGGATATTTTATACTATTAATGATATAGATGTTTCATATCATTTGTGGTGTGCATGAATGTAAAAGTCTTTGTTTCTTGTGAGGATATTGGAGGTAAGATAAGGCTTATTTTTTATGTTTAAAATGATAATATATATATATATATATGATTCCCACTTGATTCGATCATTCTCTCACCTCCGCTAATTGATTTCATGGTTGTAAGTAGAAGATTCAGATGAGTGCTTCACTAAAATAGATTACACACTGGCTAGCGCTCTATATATGATTTTGTTGTACTAGGGGTTTACCTCTCAGTGAGACCAGGTTGGTAAGTTGGGGTACAGTGCATTTAAATTCACCTAGGTTCGAATGAATTCATTTTAGGTGATCCTTATGCCTGGTCTAGTATTGTTCAGGTCAGAAATTAGTGAGGTGAGTATAATTCATATATTTTATTAATCATTACTTAATGGATTCCTTCTTTTACCTATTTTATATCCATTGTATCTTTATTTGGTTAAACAATTCCATTTCTTTGGTTTCTAGTGGTTTTCTTTTTTTAACTTTTGATATCTTGGTGCATGTATGTATTCATATTAAATTTCTATTGTGGTTTTGGTTTATTTTCAAATTGATTTATAAAATGGTTTGGAAAGTGTGATTTGAAAGTGAAGTATGTATATTTCATAAAATAAAAAGGGGTTTGAGAAATGTTTTTTAGAAATAGTAAAGGGATATTGGTTCATTTTCATAAACTTAATAAAGGTTACTCTTTACTTGGTTTAAAAGTGTTTTTATAAAAAGGTTTTGTATCTGACCTTGTTGATTAAAATAAGGGGGATTTTTTTAAAAAGTGATTGTAACATGTTACTTGGTTTCACCTCACTTGTAATTGAACAACTTATTTTATATTTATATTTCAAAATTGAATTACTAAAATTTATTTTTAAATGAAATAATATAAAAAAAAATTGGAATCCTAGTGGGTATGTTTAGCTCACACCCTAAATACACTAAGGGGTGTATGCAACTCTAATGTTTTATTTCAGGTGCTCAAGTTTTGATCTATTTCTAGATTTCTGTTAAGGTTGGTCTGATGAAAAATGGTATTTGATGTGGTGAGTGAACATGGGTTATGTGGAGATAGTTGGTAGTGGTTAAACTTTGGTTTTATTTTATAATTATATATTTCATCCTTGTCAACCCAAATATTTCTTTCAGTTTGCATCATGTATGTGTTGTTAGATTTATGTTTATTTTATATTTTGATGTAGTTATGATTTGTTTAATTATTATTACTATGAATTAATATGTTTGGTTTTTGCATTTATATTGAAATCATTTATTACTTTTTCATGGTGGTATATTGTATGGATGCCCCATGCTAGATTCATGGTAATTTTTTTATGCTTGTTTATTATTATTATTAAGATAAAAATGTTCCCAAGTGTGTATCCTTGATACTCAAACATTTCCTTATAGCCCATTAGGATTGGGGACACCCTTTAGTCCTATTGGAGAATTAGATCAAGTGAGGTGATGGGTAAGCCCGATCCGGTTCATTACAAATGGTATCAAAACCTAGGTTCTAAAGAGAGCTTATCTTCTTTAAGAACTCACTTATTATTTGGAAAGTTTGGTAGTATAGATATAGAAATGTTGGATCTCGGGAGGTAGATGAAGGTAGAGTCTAGTTAGCTCTTTCTTGCCCTGATCCTTGAGTTACCAGGGGTATTTGAGATTTTAATCTTGAATTGGAGTTTGTTTCTGATTATTCTTTATTTATTTTGATATGAGATGATGATATTTTGATCCCCAATGAGTATACCTATGATTTTAGTGGTATATTTGATCTTTTGGGTTGAAAATGGAGAAAGAATCAAAGCTACATGGTTAGATTGCGCGATCTGGAAAACTCTATAGTTAGATCCAAAAGTTATTTCAAAGGTTGTTGCATAATTGTTGCATGGTTTTCCAACCTGTGTGGCTAAAACATGCACAGTTTTTTTTTCCATCAGATTTTTTTTATTTTCTTTCTTAATTTATGAATTGATTCTAATGTTTCTTACCACTGTCATGATGTTAATTATAGTAATTTTCTAGTGGATTTATGTTGTTGGGATATATTTTGATTGACGCTTTGTTCCTTGTTGTTTATAATCTTGTTTTAAAAGGTTGATTTTTTGTTTTAGAGAATTGATTTTTGGATGGAAAATGATATTTTATGGGATGATTTTCTTAATAAAATAGTTTTTTATGGGAATAAAAGAAATTATGGTTCTTATAAAATGTAAAGAAGTGATTATTTTTCCCTTTCATTTAAATTTGGATAATTTTTTTAAATAAAAGGGGGATTTTATAAAGTATTTTGTTTTCTAAAACTAAATATTATGGTTTATTTGTATGATATTTTTTTATCATGGGATTTTTGAAAAGCGGTTGATTTCATTATATTTTGGGAATTTTTTTTGAAAAGAAAGTAGAAATGATGGGGATGATTTTAAATAAAATTTATTTTTTAGAGATATGTTTTGAAATGGAAGTTAGATTCATGAAAAATTGATTTTATAATGTAACATGTGAAGAATTTTGAAAACAAAAGGTAACATTATGAATATTGAGTAAATATTTATTTTAAAGAGATTGAATTATTTAAATCACATGTGTTATTTGGTGAAATGTTTCTTTATAAACTTTTTAAAATGTGGTCATTTATAGAAAGGGGTTTTCTTATGAGTTTCTAATTGAAGTAAAACATTTCCAAATGGGTTTAGATTATTTTCAAAGTATTAGTGCCTTTAAAAGTTAGTTTAAACCTTCTTATGTAATTTGGGCATGGTTTAAATAAAATAAAAGTTTTTAAAGTTTTTTTTCTTTGGTGAATTTATGTATTTGGTTTGGTCCCTTTGTGTGTATTGGGACTATTTGATTTGGTTTGTGAAATGTGAATGGATTAGATTCATTTTTTGTGCTTCTTGTTATTACTTACCATAAAGGTCCTAAGAAAATGTGTAAAGTATTCTTCAAATTATGATTCATGGGGTGAATCCTCATTTCATATAGGTTTATCTATCTTGGTTGTTAAACCGAATTATATTCTAAAAAGAGTAGTAGATCTGAAACCTTCTATGATCCAACACTTCTTGATTCACCATACTTCCATGACAATTAGGTCTTTTTGAGGTAATGAAGTGGTTAGGTTCTTTTCATAAATCCTATAAGTTTAATTATCCATATTAGACTTTTATTACTATTTATTTTGGAATTTTTATCATGGAGTTTAGAGCGGATTTAGGCCATTGAGGTGATTTTTTATGGGTGAATTTCTTGGTGATTTTTTGGTTCATTATTTGTGTGGTTTGATTATGTTGGTTATGATTTTTCATTAATCTTTGATCTTGTCTCCTGAGAAATGTGTTTGATTCTTATCATGTTTGGGTATTGATGGGTTAGACATGGTTGGGTGGTTGTTTTAGGTGACTAGGATAGGATGTATGTGTCACCAGTTGAGACTATGCTTTATATGGTGTGTATTTGGATCTTTTTTGGTTCACCGTGATATGATCATCCAGTTATGAGGTCCTAGATTGCCCCTTTCGCTCAGTTTTGAGGCCCAATTTTAAATACTGTGTAATTTATCATCAATGAATATTTTTGGTTGAGGTATATTTCTCTTTTTTGGTGATATGGGATATAGTGGATTGGGTTGTGTTTCCTTGTGGTCGTTTGGAGGTTACTTGGGTTGTTCTTACTCTGGGGATATGAGGTCGATTCTTGGATGGTTTTTTGTGGTTAGTGGAGGATCATAATTTATCTTGGGTGTGTCTCTATTTTGTCTCACTATTTTAGATTATCTATAAATGATGGGGAGACATATATTAGGTCCACATTTTCTTAGAATAAATATTGAATGATTGTGAGTTAGTTAATTCTTAGAGATTCTTATTAATGTTTGATATTTTAATCTGTGGGTTTGATGAGTTCTGTGTTTTGTTTGGTGCTCTATTCTCATTGGACCTCATTAAACATTTTTTACCCTCCCACCTCTCATGTAAGTGTTTGGGTTTTAGTTTTCCTTTTATTATACTTTTATCAATGATTTTTTGTTGTATAAATTGGAATTTTGTGGCAAATTATGACACCCCCCATATCATTGTTGTCGATTATTTTATATTATTTCAAGGAAATTAAATTTTTTAGAAGTTTTGGGCTTGGAATTTTGATTTTTAAGGGTTTTCCTCTATTGTGCAGTTATTACAGGGTTAGAGAAAACCATGTGAGTTTCCTATGAATAGTGGTATAGTTTTTAAAAATGGGATTTCCATGGTTAGCATAGTTTGGTAAAACATGTGATTCGTGTAGATGTCTTCCACATGGTTGGTGCACAGTTTGGTAAACCATGTGGCCTAATCATGTGAATTTCCCATGTTCTTAAAAAATTTAAATTCCAATTATACCCCTTTTATTTTAGTAGTTTGGAACCCCCTCTCCCCCCTCATTCATTAAACTAACCACATAGAACAACCTAGGGAGATCTCTCTCCCTTCCTCTTCTATTTTGATACCATTCCCCACTAATTTCAAATAGAATCTCAAGGTAAAATATTCTTTTATTCTTTTTATTCCCTTATCCTATCCCATTCACCCATTAATTATTGTTTTGGTCTTCTCTTATAAACTCTAGGGGTTTTTTTAGATTAGGGTTTGGGGTTGGTTCTAATTTAGGAGTTTTAGGTGTTTAAGGTTTGTAGAGGACTCCTTTTCCTTGGTTGAGCATCACTATAGAAAGTGACTCATTACGACTTGGTTCCACTTGGTTTGAGGTTTTTGTTTTTTTATATTTAATTTAATTGACTTTTCAATGAGTTATTGATGTTTATAATCTTTTTTTCATCAAATTATACCTATATGCACTACGGAAAAAATGGGTATTTGCGACGGGTTATTTGCGACGGGGGTATTTGCCCGTCGCAAATAAGTAGCCTTTTGCGACGAGGAAGGCTATCCCGTCGCAAAAGGTCTTGCGCCCTTTGCGCGCCAAATCGCGGGAAAACTATTTGCGACGGGAATATTCCCCCGTCGCAAATAGTATGTCGGCAGGTGGTTATTTGCGACGGGTCCCGTCGCAAATGACTATTTAACCGTTGACCGTAATAAATGCTGGCTAAGGTATTTGCGACGGTTCCCGTCGCAAATGGGCCTGTCGCAACTAATCTAACCTATAAATACCCCCATCTGTTTTTTTCAAATCATTCTCAAATTCCATCTTCTTCTTCTCTCAAGATTTTATTTCTACAGTTTAGTTTTTCTCAAGTTTAATTTTTTTCTCCGGAGTTGGTATTGAAGTTTTGAAGAACGATCAGAGATCAACCTCAGATCAATTTTCAAGGTATTTATATTTATTTTAATTTCATATTTATTTTTAATGTTTCATTAGTTTTAATTATTCTTAATTAGTTGTAATTTAATATTGTTTACATTGTTTTATAACTTAATAATTAGTAATAAATACTAATAATTAGGAATAATAACATTATTTAATTATTAATATATTTTATTATTAATATTAAAATAATATAATTTTTTATATATAAACAGTTCTCTTTTCATCTGTGTGTTTGCTGTCTTCACATGTATTATTTGTATATGGAGATAGAAAATACACAGATAAAAGGAGAACTGTATATAAATTAGAAAATTATATTATTTTAATATTAATAATAAAATATACTAATAATGTTATTATTCATAATTATTTGTAATTATTCCTAATTATTGGTAATTATTCATTTAATTAGTCATAATTAAGAACAATTACCAATAATTACCAATAATTAGTAATACTTAGTAATAATTACCAATAATTAGTAATAATTACCAATAATTAGTAATAATTACCAATAATTAGTAATAATTACCAATAATTAGTAATAATTACCAATAATTAGTAATAATTACCAATAATTAGTAATAATTACCAATAATTAGTAATAATTAGTAATAATTAGTAATAATTACCAATAATTAGTAATAATTACCAATAATTAGTAATAATTACCAATAATTAGTAATAATTACCAATAATTAGTAATACTTACCAATAATTAGTAATAATTACCAATAATTACCAATAATTAGTAATAATTAGTAATAATTACCAATAATTAGTAATAATTAGTAATATTTAGAAATAATTACCAATAATTAGAAATAATTACCAATAATTAGTAATAATTACCAATCATTAGTAATAATTACCAATAATTAGTAATAATTACCAATAAATTCCAATAATTACCAATAATTAGTAATAATTAGTAAAAATTACCAATAATTAGTAACAATTAGTAATAATTAGTAACAATTAGTAATAATTAGTAATAATTACCAATAATTAGTAATAAGTACCAATAATTAGTAATAATTACCAATAACTAGTAATAATTAGGAATAATTAACAATAATTAGTAATAATTAGTAATAATTACCAATAATTAGTAATAATTAGTAATAATTAGTAATAATTATCAATAATTAGTAATAATTAACAATAATTAGTAATAATTACCAATAATTAGTAATAATTACCAATAATTAGTAATAATTAAGAATAATTAGTAATAATTAAGAATAATTAGTAATAATTAAGAATAATTAGTAATAATTACCAATAATTAGTAATAATTACCAATAATTACCAATAATTAGTAATAATTACCAATAATTAGTAATAATTAGTAATAATTACCAATAATTAGTAATAATTACCAATAATTAGTAATAATTACCAATAATTACCAATAATTAGTAATAATTAGTAATAATTAGTAATAATTACCAATAATTAGTAATAATTAGTAATAATTACCAATAATTAGTAATAATTAGTAATAATTAGTAATAATTGTCAATAATTAGTAATAATTACCAATAATTAGTAATAATTACCAATTATTAGTAATAATTACCCATAATTAGTAATAATTAAGAATAATTAGTAATAATTAAGAATAATTAGTAATAATTAAGAATAATTAGTAATAATTACCAATAATTAGTAATAATTACCAATAATTAGTAATAATTACCAATAATTACCAATAATTAGTAATAATTAGTAATAATTAGCAATAATTAGTAATAATTAGTAATAATTATCAATAATTAGTAATAATTAACAATAATTAGTAATAATTAACAATAATTAGTAATAATTACCAATAATTAGTAATAATTAAGAATAATTAGTAATAATTAAGAATAATTAGTAATAATTAAGAATAATTAGTAATAATTACCAATAATTAGTAATAATTACCAATAATTAGTAATAATTAGTAATAATTACCAATAATTAGTAATAATTACCAATAATTCGTAATAATTACCAATAATTACCAATAATTAGTAATAATTAGTAATAATTAGTAATAATTACCAATAATTACCAATAATTAGTAATAATTAGTAATAATTACCAATAATTAGTAATAATTAGTAATAATTAGTAATAATTACCAATAATTAGTAATAATTACCAATAATTAGTAATAATTACCAATAATTACCAATAATTAGTAATAATTACCAATAATTAGTAATAATTAGTAATAATTACCAATAATTAGTAATAATTAGGAATAATTAGTAATAATTACCAATAATTAGTAATAATTACCAATAATTAGTAATAGTTACCAATTATTAGAAATAATTACCAATAATTACCATTAATTATTAATAATTACCAATAATTACCAATAATTAGTATTAATTACCAATAATTAGTAATAATTACCAATAATTACCAATAATTAGTAATAATTAGTAATAATTAGTAATAATTACAAATAATTACCAATAATTACCAATAATTACCAATAATTAGTAATAATTACCAATAATTAGTAATAATTACTAATAATTAGTAATAATTACCAATAATTAGTAATAATTACCAATAATTAGTAATAATTACCAATAATTAGTAATAATTACCAATAATTACCAATAATTACCGATAATTAGTAATAATTACCAATAATTACCAATAATTACCGATAATTAGTAATAATTCGTAATAATTACCAATAATTAGTAATAATTAGTAATAATTAGTAATAATTAGGTCTATCTCAAAAAAAAGTTTTCGTCAGTCGTGTATGATCTAAACTCTATAATTATCCTAGCTTGAGTGTTTTTCTAACAAATTATTCAAAACCAGTAATGCTTTTATATTTTATAGAGACATATGGAACAAAGAGGTCATCAAAAATCATTATTAGGTGACCGCATATGGATAAATCAACGTAGAAATCCAAACGGTTCTGGTTTAAATCCAGTATATGTAGAGGGTGTGGAGACTTTTTTATCATTTGCGGCATCAAATCCAGAATTTGTTTCAGAAGACAAAATAAAATGCCCTTGCAGAAAATGTGCATTGAGAACGTTTGACACGTTTGACAAAGTCGGAGAACATCTCTTGCGTTTTGGTTTTCAACCAGATTATGTATTTTGGTATCAACACGGTGAACGCAGTTCCAGAGCAGGTGATACCAACTTGATTCCGGATCCATCCCGGTTTCAAGATTTAGTACATGATGTTGCAGGTTCATCTGTTCAACATACAGAAACTCCGGCTGATATAACTTCAAATCCTGAGTTGGCACCGTCTGAATTTTATGAGTTGTTGAAGTCTGCTGAGGATGCATTATATCCTGGATGCAAGATGAGCAAATTAGAAGCAGTTGCATAATTTATGGCTATCAAATCAGATAATGGAATGTCAAACACCTGTTTTGACCAGATATTTTCTTTGCTTAAAACACTGTTACCTGAAGGAAATGTTTTACCTGCAAATTACTATGAGAGTAAGAGGCTGGTTCGAAATTTGGGACTTACTTGTCAGAAGATTCATGCATGTTCAAATGACTGCATTTTATATTCTGGGGGAAATGAGTCGTTGGATAGTTGTCCCACATGTGGGAAACTGAGATATAAAGAAGGACAACACGGGAAGTCTGGTTTGATTCCTGTAAAACAGTTGAGATATTTTCCGATTACATCCAGACTCCAGCGTTTATTCATGTCTAAGAATACAGCGACAATGATGTCATGGCATAAAGAGAATATTTCAACCGATAAAAGCTTGAATCATCCAGCCGATGGTGATTCATGGAAACATTTTGATAGAGTGCATCCATCCTTTGCTTTAGAAGCTAGAAATGTTCGACTGGGGCTTTCCACTAATGGTTTCTGTCTGTTTGGATCTTATGGTAGTCAATATTCATGTTGGCCTGTTTTTTTAACTCCGTACAATTTACCTCCATGGATGTTGATGAAGGAGCCATATATCTTTTTGACTTTACTAATTCCAGGACATCCGAAAAAAAATACTGATGTTTATTTGAAACCATTGATTGATGAATTAAATTTATTATGGAGTACTGGTGTCAGTACATATGATGTTGCAACGAAACAGAATTTCATACTGAGAGCAGCATTGATGTGGACAATAAGTGACTTCCCGGCTTATGAGATGTTATCTGGCTGGAGTACACATGGTCAGAAATCATGTCCTTACTGTATGGGAGATAACAAAGCATTTATTCTCATTCATGGAAAGAAACCGTGTTATTTTGACTGTCATCGCAGGTTTCTTCCAGCTGATCATCCTTTTCGCAGAAACAGATCTCATTTCAGAAAAGGAAAAATTGAAAGGGAAGGACCTCCAAAAATGATATCAGGTTCAGAGTTAAAATCAGTTGTACTTTCATTAACTCCCATAACTTTTGGTCCCACAATAAACCAACAGAAAATTTCTGGTTTTGGGAAAGAACACAATTGGATTAAACGTAGCATATTTTGGGATTTGCCATATTGGTCTGATTTGTTGGTCCGACACATGTTAGATGTCATTCATATTGAGAAGAACTGTTTTGATAATTTGTTTCATACAGTTTTGGATACGCCAGGAAAGAGCAAAGACAATGTAAATGCACGTTTAGATCTTGCCCAAATTTGCAGGCGTCTAGAATTGGAACTGTTTGAGAATGTCAGAACAGAAAGGTTACTGAAACCAAAAGCAGCATATACACTGTCTAAAGAAAACCGTTTATTATTTTTTCAGTGGATTGTAGATTTGAGACTTCCAGATGGTTGTGCTTCCAATTTGGGTAGATGTGTAAAGAATGGTCATATTATTGGATTAAAAAGTCATGATTGTCATGTTATAATGGAAAGACTACTACCCATTGGATTAAGAGGTCTGTTGAATTCTGTGATTTGGGATTCCATAACAGACATGTCTCAATTTTTTCGGGAAATTTGTGCGGCTACAGCAGATTATGATGCTCTAGGAAAACTTGAAAAAGATGTTGTTGTAATTATATGTAAACTGGAAAAAATATTTCCGCCGTCTTTCTTCAAATCAATGGAACATTTGATGTTACATTTTCCATATGAAGCCAAATGTGGAGGTCCAGTACAGTTTCGATGGATGTACCCATTTGAAAGATGCATGCAAAAATTGAAAAGAAAAGTACGTAACAAAGCATCTGTTGAAGGATCTATTGCAGAAGCTTATTTGCAAGAGGAAATATCTTTTTTCTGCTCCCATTATTTTGAATCTGAGTATCCTTCAAAACACAACCGAATGGGATGGAACGAGAGGAATATTGATGAAATCGACAATAAATTATCTGTTTTCAACCAGTCAGAGCTTGGTTTTGGTGGAGTTTATGAACGCTGGCTTTCAGATGATGAACATAATAGAGCTCATATGTATGTTCTACTCAACTGTGAAGAGATGACATCAGTTGTACTGTAAGTGTTTATATCACTTATTCTATCATTTATGTTACAGTAAATAACTTTGGTTTTTATAGGTTGTATGATAATCATATCAAGAAACAAATTCCACAAATTACAGCAGCTGCTCTCGAAGAACATCGACTGAAAAATTTCTCTCAGTGGTTTCAAAAACTGGTAACATAAATTCTTTATCTTTTAGCAACTCATTCAATGTATAGTTTACTATATTGATAATTATTTCACAAATTTTCAGGTGTCTCGACATGCTGATAAAATTGAAAAACGGTTGTGTGTATTGAGTAACCCACCTTCCAAAATTGTTAAAACTTATAATGCATATGTGGTGAATGGATTTCGATTCCACACACATACATATGGGGAATCGAAAAAAACAATGAACAGTGGAGTTAGCTTGAGAGGATCTCATCATCGAGAAAATGAAGTTGACTTTTATGGCATACTTGATGAAATAATTGAACTCTGTTATCTTGGACAACATTACATAACCATGTTCAAATGTCGGTGGTTGGATATAGAGAGAGGCGTGCGTGTTCATCCGACTCATGGAATCATCGATATTAAATGTAAAAGTGTTCTCGCAGTAAATGAACCATTCTTATTGGCTCAACAGGCACATCAAGTTTATTACGCAAAGTACTGTGCTACATCAAGAGACTTGACTGATTGGTGGAGTGTAATAAAAATTAAAATTCGAGACAATCAGTTTAGTCAAAGTGAATGTGCTTTCACTGATGTGCAAAGAATTGAAGTTTTTCAAGAGAGTACTCAAAATCAATCTTTTTTGCAAAGAGACATGAGTATCGATGACGACACCCCACATTTAAGAGTCGGTGATGATGATGATGTTAATGATGTCACATATGAATTTGAAATGGTAAGAGATGAAGCAACTGTAACTCGAATGGATATCGATGATGTTGAGGAGGAATATGAAGATGACATTGACATATATGAAGATGATGATGAAGATGAACACTGATAGAATTACATGGTATTTATATACAATCATAATATGTATATATGTATATATAATAGTAATTATGAATTATTTGCTAACAACATTAAAATTTTCTGTTTCAGATGGACGACGCCACATTTCGTGAGTTGGAGGATGCTGACCTGACTTTCGATGCGGATGAGTTGCTGCCAGATGACCCTCAGCCTGCAGGCGCTCCAGGGAGTACGCGGAGGGGGTGCGGTCTTGCACGATTGATGATTCCTGACCCCGTCCCCGAGCGACGTCCACGTCTTGGGTTTGATCCACGCACACAGAGGTGTGATAACCTGTGTGATAAAATGTTGATTTGACTAAGATTTCATTAATCTATTCACATAATAAATGTTTATTATTTTTACAGTTTTCCGCATATAGCAGTCGGACAGGGCAGCGCTATTTTGCGCAACTATTTCTCTCAGCCGTGGACCACATGGGAGCAGATTCCCATTGATGTGCAGCAGGCCATGTTCGGCCATTGGTTGGTACGTACGTAAATAAATAATTTTTATTTTGAAAATTATTTCATTTCTAACTTGATATTTTGATTTATTTGTAGGGTTTATGGTATCCGATTGAGGATACCATGCGTGACGCCATCCATGAGGCATGGGAGGTGGCCATGCGTGATCGCCTTTGTCAGTTTTTACACAATTTAAGAAAAGCTGAAATGAAGAAAGCAGGAGTGTCAGATTTTGACGAGTCATGTAGAGCACACCGACCAGAGTACATTTCATCCCATGTATGGGATGGATTATGTGCGCACTGGTTGAGTGGTGCCTTTCAGAGGAGATCATCGGTGGGGAGACAGAATCGGGGGAGACAGGAGGTGACTCATCGAGCTGGGAGTCATTCTTTCAGTACTCATAGATAGCATCTGGTATGTACATTATTTATAAATATTTTATATAACTATAAATATTAACAGTTTATTTTTTATTCTTATAGGCTGTCGAGCACCCCGAGATTACGGAGTACGACGTATATCGGAGGATGTATAGTGATCCTGCTACTGGGGAGCTCAGAGGTGATCGTCAGCATCACATCGTGGTTAGTATTATTTGTTTTCAAGTTTAAAAATTAATTGTATATAATATATTCACAATTTTAATTTTAAATTGAAACTACAGGAGTCGTATGAGGCCGCAGCGTCACAGGCCCGGCCTGAGAGTCAGGCCGAGTCATCAGATCAGACCACTAGCCGTCAGTTTGATGAGGCGGCATGGATGCAGGCCACCCAGTATGCATTCGAGAAGGGCCGGGTAGTTGGTATCAGCTCTCGACTGACTCCCGGAGATTATTATGGCAGTGCTACGATGTCGGCGTCCAGCTCGAGAGGAGCTCATGCATCTTCTTCTGCTACACAGTATGAGGATCAGTTGCGATCTCAGACTGCACTGATAGAGAGTCTCCGACAGGAGCAGGAGCAGATGCGTCAGCAGCATGAGGAGGAGCGTCGACGCCAGCAGCAGCTGTACGAGGAGCAGACGAGTCGGTGGCAGCAGCAGCATCAGGAGCAGATGGAGTACATGCGCCGACTCACTCATGCTTTAGGGATGGAGTTTCCTCCACCACCATCTGCAGATCCCCCCTCCCCCCCTCCTTCAGATTAGAGTTTGTATTTATGTTATAAAATTTGTGAAATCAAAATATGATTTTTTTTCTATTCGTAGTTTCTGTTAATATTCTATTATTTTTTATTTTTGAATTATAATTCTATTATTATTATATTAATTGAAATAATTTATTATTTTTATTTGTGAATTATAATTCTATTATTATATTAATTAAAATCATTTATTAATATTTTATTATTTTTTATTTTTGAATTATAATTGGATTATTATTATATTAATTAAAATAATTTATTAACAATTTATTTTTTTTATTTTTTTTATAGTATTTGCGACGGGATACTATTCCCGTCGCAAATAGTATTATTATTTTTTTATTTTTTAAAAAATAGTTTTTGCGACGGGCCCCGTCGCAACTAGTTTTTTACAAATATATGGAGTACTAGTTGCGACGGGGATTCTCCCTATCGCGGAAAAGGGCTTTAGCGACGGGCCCGTCGCAAAAAAAATGTTATTGCGACACCGTTTTCAGCAACGGGTCATTTGCGATGGGACCCCGTCGCAAAAAGCCATTTGCGACGGGATCCCGTCGCAAATGACCCGTCGCAAATACCTGTTTTTCTAGTAGTGATGTGGTAATAATAATGGATTTCAAAGTGTTTTACTCATTTTTTCTTCTTGGTATAAAAGGTGTTTTGATAGTTTTCTAATTACCAAAGTGATTTTCTTGTTCCAAGTGTTTTCCAAAATTATTATACTCCTTATTTTGAAGTAATTTTTGAGATTAAAGGAATTTTACCACATTTGGTTCATGAAATGGGTAAAAGTATGGCTTTTAAATAATGATTTTCAAAATTAAAAAGGAATGTTGTGGACTTTTCAAATGATTGAACAAAAAGGATGTTGGTTCTTGAAATGATTTTAAATGTGGTTTTACAAGAATTTGTTTTAAAGGATGTTTAAAATTGTATTTAAAATAGTGGATAATGTCTTATAATTCGAAGTTAGATTTTGAAAAGGCGTGTTTGGTATTTTAGAAAATATATTTTCATGATGAGTATGATATCCTCCATTATTCCCCTTATTTTTTATTATTCTAGATATGGATTGTGGAGCCTAAGGAGGATGTTGTATATTTTTAATGATATATATGTTATATATCATTTTTGATATTTATGTATGTGAAAGGGTATATTTTTTATGAGGGTGTTGGTGGTGAGATGAGTTTTTCTTGTTATGTTTAAAATGATGATTCATATATGTATAATTCCCACTTGATTTGATTTTTTCTCACCTCTAGTGATTAATTTCATGGTATTCCTAGGTATCTAAGTATAAGATCTATATTATCATAAATTATGTAGTGACTAGTGACCTAGGTTTGCTTTTGTTTTATTATGGGTTTACCTCTAGGTGAGACCAAGAGGGAAAGTCGGGGTAGAGTATAGTTAAGTTCACCCAGGGTCATCAAACTTTGTTTTACGGTTTCCTTATGCTAGATCCAATATCATTTAGGTTAAAACCCTGTGATTTTCCCATGATGCTTATATTGCATTGAGGATTAATCAAGTAATTCCTTATTTTTCCTTGTTTGTATCCCCTAGCTCTTGATTTCATTATAAAACACTATTACTTTGGTTGTCACTTGTTTTCATTACTACAATTTTGATATTTTTGTGACTACTTGTATTCATATACCATTTCAGTTGTGGTTTTATCCCATATTAAAATTGATTTATAAAATGGTTTGTAAAGTATGTTTTAAAAGTAAAGAGTATGCATTTTATAAAATAAAAATGTATTTGAGAAAAAAAATTAGAAAGAGGAAAGGGATCTATGCTTGTTTTCATAGACTTAAAAAAAGTTCCCCTTTCCTTGGTTTAAAAAAATTTTATAAAATGGTTTTTTGGATCCACCCATTTTTATTTAAATAAGGGTGTGTTTTATAATTTTTATTATGTCATGTTACTTGGTTTCATCTTAATTTCACATAAAAAAATTATTTTATAATTATATTTCAAATTATCATAAATAAAATTTCTTTTGAAAATAAATAACACAAAATCCATGGTGGAGTCCCACTGAGAATGTTTAGATCAGTCCCTACATAAACCAATGGGTGCATGAAACTCTCAAGTTTTCTTTTAAGCACTCAGGTTCTGATCTCTTTCTAGACTTGTGTTTGGGTTGGTATGATGATGAATGACATGTGATGTTCTGAGTGACCATGGTCCATGAGGAGATGATTGGTGATGGTTCAACATTGGTTTTATTTTATAATTTTATGTATCAGCCTTTTTAGCTAGATAATTCTATTGATTTGTGTATTTATGTATTTTTTGACTTATATTCAATTTATACATTGATGTAGTTCCTGATTTGTTTGATTTTATGGCTACATATTACCCTATTTAGTTGTTTCATTTATATTGAAATAATTTTTTACTTTTTCTTAAAGATCCAATGTACGGATACCCCATTTCATATTCTTGGTAAAGTTTCCACTAATTATTTTATTGTTATTAAAAGGGTGAACCAATCCCAAGTGTGCATAATTTATACCCACACACTAGTTCAATTCAATTTATTACAAATGGTGTCAAATCCTAGGTTCTAAATATAGCCTAGGTTCTTAACTCAATCACTTGTTGTTTGGGAAGTCTAGTAGGATAGAGATAGAGATGTCAGCATTCAAGAGGTTGGTGCGGGGAGAGTCTAGATAGGTCTTTATCACCTTGAGCATTGATTTACTAATGGTATTTGGTATTTTAATCTTGGATTCAAATTCATTTAGGATTATTCTTGAAAAAAATTTATATGTGAAGATGATATTTTGATCAAAAATGAGTATAATAGTGATTTTGGGGGACCCTTTTGATATTTTGGGGTGAAAATATAGAAAGATCTGATATTTAATGGCTTGCTCTCAAGGTCTAAAAAATTGTGTGGAATTTATGTAGTCATATATAGAATCTATTTTGGAGGCTATTTCATAATTACTGTATGATTTTCCCACATTTGTGGTCAAACCATGCACATTTCTTATTCCTAAAAATGTGTTGTCTTATCTTACTTACTTTTTGGATTGATTATGATGGTTCTTATCATTGAAATGAGGTTAATTAAGTATTTTTTCTATTGAATTTATATTATTGGGTGATATTTTTATTGATGAATTATGCCTTATTTTTTCCCTTGTTTTTTAAAAAGTTAATTTTTCATTTTGGAAAAAATATTTTCGAATGAAAAAAAGATTTTATGGGATGATTTTCTTATGATATTAGTTTTTGTGATGGAAATGAAATAAATTTTAGTTCTTATGAAATGTTTGGAGGTGATTTTTCCTCTTTCATTTTAATTTAGATAACTTTATTTGAATTAAAATAATGTTTTTATGTATTATTTGTTGGATTTTGTGCCCTAGAACAAACTTATGTGTACTTTATGATAACTTGTATTCATAGTTTTGAATATTAATAAAATTCTTATCACATCATGATTTTTCTTCTATGTAACATTTTATGTGATAATGTCCCAATAGTAGCCTTCATACTAAAAGGTCATAGCAGTTCCCCACTATAATGAGAACCCTAAAGTGTTATGACATCATTCTTAATATATATTCTATAGTCGGATGATATAATTTGAGGGAAAATGATACATTCTATCAGGGGTGGAGACTCATGGGACTTTGAATCCCCTTCTCATGGTGTATGACCTTGGTAATATCCAGTAAGATATTATGATAACAAGACCCACTAGTAGGAAATACAAATTTATATGTGTCATTGGATGTTCCTATATGTGAATGTGTGTATTGTTACTTATACTTTAATATTATTATTAATGAGTATTATGAGTCACGTACTTTTATGTATTGATGAAAACCATGATGACAGATGTTCACAATGAAGTAGGATATGTTGGGTGCAACTTGATTAATATTAAATTAATGAATAATGTGAGAAAAGATTTTTTCCCTTATGTTATTTAACAAAAGTTGATATCTTAGGACCTTTAATGGAAATGATATAGCTTAAATAAATCCATGTCCATGTTGTTCTATAGGAAAGTTATATTTCCAGAAATTCAAAGAAAGAGACCTCGAGCACATAGGTTGATAGCACCAGCATGCAACGTACTTGATTTAAGATATCATGATAAAGGGATTATATTACACAGTAATCATCTATATGGTGTATTGTGTCATTTTATAATTAACTTATTTCTCTATGGGTGGCTTCGCGTATTGCTATATGCTAACCATGAACTTTAGGTTGTTCTGCCTAATGCCACTAAGAAAGAGGCCTAGAGGGTCACACACTAATTGTATCCATAATCTCAGTTAAATAATATATTATTATTTATTATTTAACAAGTTTAATTAATATTATTCCCACATGAGGTTTAATAATTATTCATGTATTCTTGATCTCATATATCTTATCACCAGTTATTCAAAAGAATATAATGTGAGCATGATATTTGATAAATATTTATTTTTTATTTAGGAAAATATATTATTTATTTATTTATTTATTTATTGGAGAATAATGTAGTGATATTTATTTAATAAATAAATAATCATTATTCAAGGTTCGATAAATATTATGGAGGAATGGTGGACCGAGATTTTGGTCGGGTGAGAAATCATCAATATTGAATATTATTTGATTAAATAATATTTAATTATAATTCCCAAGTTAAGTGAATGTCAAGAAGTAATGATATTGTTATTATTATTATACATGGGGTTCTCCTAGGATTAAATAAATAATTAAGGGTAGTTGTGAATTTATTTTATTGAAACCCTAACAAATATATAAATCCAATTATGTTATTTTCTCAAGAGAGAATTCATTTGTTTTCTGTTGTGCACAATGGAATTGGATAATTCTCTCAAGCCATTGAGATATCTCTCTTCTCTAATAATTCTCTCATGAATAGAGAGCAATCTTCCTCCCTTAGATCAAGGAGAACACATTATAATCTTTTCTCAAAGCGATCAAAGGTGGATGATGCAAGCATAGGGATCTACCATGCTAGAACCCGGAGATTCCTTCAATGACGTATGGATATTCATGGAACATGTGTGGATCACCGCTAGAGGGAATATTCACTTGATTCCTACAAATAAATGATGTAACAACACATATTTGTTTCCAGATTCATCAAAAAAGAAATAATTCCAAAAAAATTAATTCTTTAATTAATTAAATTAATTATAAATAATATATTATGATCTTCCCTATGGTTCTGGAATGATTTCTATTATTTGATTCTTTTATTTAATTATATTGATCACTATGTTCAACGTTGTGTAAAATCTCAGATTAATCATTCATCATGGAAAAAAATAAAAGTTGGGAACCACCCATCGCATGCTTCTGCGGTGTCCAAAACCTACAAGGGGTACAAGAGAGGTTAAATAATTATTTATAATTATTTAAATATCATTGGTTATTTAAGAATTTTTAATTTATTTTTTCAATTCATGTTTAATAGTTATTTTAATCTAAATTGCTATATCTGCTTCTTCCTCCTTCATTTCTTGTAGATTGACTATATATGATTAATTTTATGGTTAAAATAAAATTGAGTAACTCATCCGGAGTGTCACACACGGTTTTTTTCTGTCTTTGTATTGATCCGGGCCATTAGAAATCCCGATCCTTTTCATGGGTATTTGATGAGATGAATCTTGAGTTTTGAAGTTTGATATATGTCTAACCACCATAATTTTGGATCCCCATTGCTTGTTTAGGAGTTTTTGAAGAAAGGGTGGTTACTTCATGATTTGGGCCAACCGTGAGCCCATTCCCAGTTTTAAAAAATGAATTTGTTTCTTTTATAACTCTTTTGTTTTTCATCCTTTCTCACCCATTCAACTTCCCACTTTTCCTATACTGATATATTAAAATTTATTTATCCTTTTGGACCCATTATAAATTCATAAGCCGGGTGAATTTGGGCTACTTATTTAGGTATTGGGCCAGCCCATGGGGCCATTTACTGTTTTAAAAAAATAATTTGTTTCATTTATATCTTTTTCATTTTTTAATATTTTTTCGGTGATTCCACCTCCCCCTAGAATACAATAACCCTATCATAACCCTCATAATCGATTTTACCTCTTTGGAGCTCATGTGGGTCACGGATTAGGGCGAAAATTCTCAGGAAACCACAAATCGCCCAGAATTGATAAGGTAAATTTTATCATTCATAAATCAATAAATTAGTACTCTTTTAGCCACCAATATTCTTCCCCTGGTTCTTCCATACCTTAGGATTCTCTCCAAGAATTTTCAAGCCATTCCCTTTTCTCTAGGGCTTCAGATCTAATCGAAGACGAAGAGTTTTCTAGGATGAAAGGTGAGATTCCTTCTCCTTTCTTCTTCCTCTTCCCCCTCCTTTCATTATTTCTTGGTTTTATATTGTACCCTAGTCTTGATCGACCTAGTGTTTTGTTATAAAATGTTTTTTAATGGGTTTTATGTTTTTTTAGGTCTGGTATTTATAGTTTTAGGGTTTATAAACCCGCGACGGGTGATTTCGGGTGTGCGTTTCAATTACGCCAAAGATTTGAGGTAGGATACCCCTTGCACATGCCTTTATTATTTAAGTTTCATCATTTTATTATTTTTAACACCTGATATATATGTTTATTATTGTTTTTCATACTTTGGATAATTTTCTTGTTGTGCAAAGTGGTTGTTTAATCATTGTTTTGTGAAAGGTAGTGTTGTTTTGTCATGAAAATGCTCAACAAGTGTTTGTTTAAATGTTCTGTTATCTTTTGCAAATATTTTGTGAGGTTTATAATCTGGTTTATGGTATTTTTAACATGTTACAGTATCTTTAATGAAAATATGGCTTTCAATTGGTGTTTTATTCCTTTTCATGTACTTAAAATAAATTGTTTTGTTTAAAAAGGGCATGTCATGTGTTCGATAAATTGCCCGGTTGGCTTTTATGTGTGATGTGTGATTTAAAAGTTATTTGTTTGGATTTATAAAGGAATTGGAAGAATGATAAATGGTATTTTTTGGTACTTATATTGATTTCCTATTTGGATTTTTTTTTACAATCAAGTGGGTTTTGATTTACAACATATTTTGGCCCGAGTTGCCCAAAAATGGACTGTTTCACATCTTTATGAAAATGGTTATGTTTTGAATATGTAACCTGAGTATTATAAGAGATTTATGAATGTGGTTTTCTACTTTAAATGGTGTTTATACAGATCCTTAATAGAATTAAAATTCATACCTTCGTCAAAGGTTAGTTTTGAGAAAAATTTTAAAGGCCTGTTTGGCATTTCCTAGAAATGAAGGAGTGTTTTACTTGTATATAACAAGTTGTGCAATTGGGATTTTTTTATGGTCCATTAAATGAATTTATTAAATGTTTATTGGGCTTCCAAATAATATTTGGTTTGGTTTTTATGTGTGTTTATAATTGAAAGAGTTTTATGTGCAAAGCCTCAATACACTTCATGAAATTGTTTTACCAAAATATTTAGCGGTTTGTTGATTAGTGTAAGAAATGTGAAGAAAGATTATGGGTTGTTTGTGTTTTTATGGTTTTGGAATGAAATGTGGATATGAAATGTGTATTTGATAATATGTGTAACTTTATTGAGCACTAAAGGGAATCTCGGGTATCTAGGTGGGCGGACGTGTACTAGTATGCTAGTGATTCTGTGGGGGTTGGCCCCTGTTTCACGTAGCAATTTTGACGATGACAAAACTAACTAAACTATGATGATGATGATGATTGGGGACCGCTAGGTTATGGGTATGTTCCCTACTAGTGGCTCGTGCATGAGAATGGATATTTATTATGGTTACTTTCACCGAGATACGAGGTACCTGGGGCTCACAACTAACTAGTGCCTAGGGGTGTTCCTGTGACTAGTGCTCATTGGCTATTTTGTACTCACCATCGGCATACGGTGTGTTTGGTTGGTAAATTAAGTAGTATGTGTTATTTATTTAAAAGTTAAAACTCTTTAAAGCAGCCCTCTTGAAAACTATGTTCATTTTGAAGTTGCACCTCTTTGAGAAAAATAGTTACTTGCATTTTTGTTTATTGAACATGAAAGTTTTTGTCTGATAATTATTATAGCATGGAACCTCATTTGAAAACCATACTTTCATATATTGAATTTAAAACTATAAATTGATGTTTCATTTATTTTAAAGGAATGTGCATTGGGAATAGAATATCGGGCTAACCTACTGAGTTTTAATACTCACGCCTATAGTCTTCTTCTTTTTTTAGCCCTTGTGCAGGTTTCATCTTTAGTTCGATCACCTTGGGAGACTTTTGATCATTGTGTTGGAGAGTGACCAGAAGTGTCACATGGAGTTATTTGGTCATTGGGATTGTTCATTTGAGTTTTTTATTTTGTTCTACCTTTAGTTTCTTGTATAAATAATATTTTGTTCAATTTTTATATAAATTCATTTTGGTCTGTCCGTTTATTTCCACTGTTTGTTTGATTGTCTATATATGGGATAAATTGTTCCCTTGTGTACTCTATTGATGCCCCTGGTGCTTGTCACCATCCCGGGAGGATCGGGAATGCCTCTCGGGACTTGTCGTATGCTAGCCTGGGTGACCGGTTCAGGGTCGACTCGGGCTGGTTCGTGACACGGAGGTACCAAGGTTTCTGGGCAGATAATATTGGAGTACACACCGTGTATCCAGAGTTACATACTATGTACTCATGGTCAATGCACCGGGAGTTAATTCATAAATTAATCAAATTGTGTGCATTGAAGACATGTGGTATAGTTAATTCTAACACTATGTGTTGACTGGGATAGATTGGCACACGATTAGCTGGAGTACACACCGTAAAGACCACATACATAGTGTGCAGTCCCTTTGAGTTAAATATGGGCCATGTATTACCATACACATCCTACTTGACTGGTGATCATGTAATTTGGAGACCACATGTCATTTAGCCAATTTTATACTCTCTGTACTCCATTTTCTGAGGTACGATTTACAACTTGAGTCCCCAGGAATGTACCTTGGATAGATGATGAGAGATGTAAATTCCATGTATATTTAATTCACACACTTTTTAATTATACCAATTTACATATATTTAAATTTTATTTATTATATTGTGTAAACCTTAAGACATATACATGTGTGTGGTCGTAAAGATAAGACATTCCATATGATTGGTTTTAATATATATATATATATAATTTTAGTTAATATATGCATAAGGTTCATATCTATATATCATGTATGAGTCATATTAAAAGTTGTTACTCTATGTGCATTGAAGCATAACATGTGACCGAAAAATCATATAAATCGTGTGATCATTAAGTTGATAGTAAACATCATGAAAGTATGTGATAAGTCATGTATACTATATATCACAAAAGTAAAACTATTTATGTGTATAATAAATGTTGGGTAGATCCGGACGGGTATTCATTGTATTTCCTCCAAGGTACATTTATGTACATAGTTAATTTTAAATGAATTTAATTAATTTGGTTAAAATTATAATGTATGATAATGTCAAGGAAATTCAGATAAGAATTAAGATAAAATAATTGATTAATTAAAAATAATAATTAATTGATTCGATCATGATTTATCTTAAATAAGAACAATTAATAATATAATTCTAGTTTTATTAAATGCATAATTTTTTCATGAATGTGGTTGATCATGAGATAGATCAGACCTTTTCATGTGATTGGTTTCATTTAAATTATTATTAAATTAAATTGTTGGCATGCACGCCTTCTCTCCTCTTATTATGTAGGGTCTATGTGCCCATGGTTTCTTTTAAGTAACCCCTTTTCCCTCACCTACATTTGAGTAAAATCATATGTAACGGATGGATCTCCCAAGCTAGTGGAGGCAGTTCAAGTTTGGAGTTGAGGCGAAACCAATTCAAGATAGATACATTTGTGGATTGGTGGAAAGCTGTAACACAAAACTTAATTGGTTCGATGTGTTTTTCCCCTAGGTCAACGCTTAGTTTATCAACCGCTAGATAAACTAAACATTAGTATAATCACATGATCATACCACTTTATTAATTTATTTTTATCAAGTTTCATAGTTGTTTCATTATGGATGCTTTATTGTTATCACATAATTTAATAAAATTAACGAGCGTGCAAGATAGAACTAAAATAAATTGTCTTATACATAAATATTATCTAATTCATGGTTAATCACTTAGTTAAATCCAATTAATATTAAAAAACATGTAATAAAGACAATAATTGGAAATTTACACATAAAAGGATAAAATCCCTCAAATATATATATTATGTCGGTACAGCCTTCCACTAATTTAGTTAAAAGAAAACCATAGTTCAAAT